>JAOBYK010705107.1:0-10049 GCA_025434845.1 Phenganax subtilis
GGTTCCGTCGAACAAAATTGCACCCGGAAAGGCAAAAAGAAAAGGAATGAGAGCAAATTGGTCCAGAGAAAGGGAATAATTGAGGAGAAAGGCAAAAAGCGTACGCTTTTTGGGCTCCAGCAGCACAAAACGGTCGCCGGAAGGGGAAAAAGAAAAGGAATGAGAGCAAAAGGGCCTACAGAAAGGTGCCCAGAGGAGAGGAATTTGAGAGGAAAGGGAAAAGCTGGTCTAGAGAAAGGGGTGAAGAGGATATGGAAGCCGCGAGGAGAGTGAACAAGAAATCAAATTGTTTTGGTGAAGGTAATCAGATGAAAGAAAGTGGAGATGAAAGGGGAAGAGAAATGGTTAAACAAAATTTAAAGATTTGTTTGTAAAGGAGAGAGTTGCCAGCCATTAGTGAACTGTTTGCCACGAAGAAAAGAACTATACAACATATATGCATATACACGCCTGCACAACACAGAGCAAAATGCAGATTGCATTAATGAGAAATGAACTTGTGCTTCAACTGTGAAATAAATTGGCCACGTGTGTTTTCCAAGTGTAATTTGCCAGGTGACGAGGCACTTCAGGGCAAACACGAGCGTCAGGATGAGGACCCTAATTCTAATGTAGCTGAACTGAACAAGCATCTCTTTGTTGCAACAGGACCCAAAAGTAAAGAAGAACAAGACGGACGACAAAGAAAAAAACAGAAGGCTCGGCTCATGTTGTGCATGTTTGCTTGGGTATGGGTCATCACTTTCACCGCCTGCAAGGAAAAAAAGAAAGACAAGAAGGACAAGAAAGAGAAGAAAGAGAAGAAGGATAAGAAACGCAAGGACGCGTCTGGTGCTTTTGAGGATGACGAAGACGAGCAAGAGATTGAGATGGTTTCCACAGACAAAGCAACATCGGAGGCAGCATTGACACCAAGCCAGACACCAGGTTCAAATGGAGGGACAACTCCAAAGGTGGATCTAGAAGAGGATGTGACCTATACAGTGGAAGTCCACGCGCAGCAAGTGGGTGGCAAGGAGAACGTGGTCAACATGATGATGAAAGCAAAAACGCCAATGGGAAACATGTTCAGAGCATGGTGCTTGCACCAGGAGGTGCTAGAGCGGGATGTGATTTTCAGCTATGGTGGCGTTGTGATTGGGCCAAAAGAGACACTCAAAACTCTGGGTGGCCTCACAAGCCCTGGGTCTTTGAAGATTCTGGCTAGCCTTAAAGTAGCCACAGAGTTGCCTGGGGAGAGGGAAGCCAAAAAGCGAAAGCTGGATGGTGGTGAGGAGAATTCGAAGGCTGCTGAGGCCAAGAAGGATCCGGATGCGACCATGGCACCGGTGGTTGCAGGGGATCCTGAGGGCGAGGCTCAGAAAAAGGATCCGGAGGCTGAGAGAAAGGAGGCTGAAAGCGTGGCCAATCCAAAGGAGGCTGAGAGAAAGCCAGAGGTGGAGGCTTTGAAGGGGGATGAGAAAAAGATGGCTTCTCAGGAGGGAAAGAAGGAAGGTCATGAGAGAAAGGAGGAGGAATGTCGTGGCCCAACAGAGAAGGCGTTGGCCGAAATTGCGCTCAACCGTCTGAGCACTGAGGACTTGAGTCAGCAGGGGGGCGTGCCACCAATTCAGGCAGTGCATGTACACGCGCAGCCATCGCCACTTGAGGTGCCTTCTGAATTGGGAGAGGGAATGCCAGGTGCGGAGGATCTGGATGAGGCTGCGAATCAGGTCCTGAGTGAAGAGCAAAGGAAGTTGCGGCGCAGACAAATTGCAAAGTTCTGGCGCAGTGTCAAGTCAAGATCCTGCCCTGAGGAGATTCGCCTAGCTGCTTTGAAGATTCGAGCGCGCCGCGTTCTCAGTTCTGTTGATTGGAAAGACAAGTAGTGGTTTTAAGTCCATTGTTGGTACGGTCCTCTTGCAGGGAAGGACAGTGAAGGCTACGCTGACCTCTTGGAAGATTTTTTTGGCTGTGGAGGACTGATGAAACGGGTTTTGATGCTTTTTGGGAGCAGTGAAAACGATGTTTTACAGGTGTTTGCAGCTGCGCTTTAAATCTATGAACTCTTTTCGAAGCTCTTTCGGCACTGCTAGTTTAATGTTCCCAGTGACAGTGCGAGCCATTGCATGATCATGACGAAGTTTGGGCATTGGCAGCGGAAACACGCTTGGTTTTTGCGGAAGAGGGCCCGGGCCAAGCGTGCTGCGAAAAGGAAGCCAGCACTATACAATGAAGGCCTTATTGACTTTCAGCTTTGCCCTCTACCACCATGGCCTCTGATTTGGCGCAAAGGGGATCGTTGTTTTCAGGCAGTAGATCTTGCGATATCAGTTGGGCATCCTGTGATCTTCATCGGAAAGAACCAGCCCATCCCGGCGGAGGTTTTCACTTCCCTGATCAATTGTGATTGTGGCCTCTGCGGCAGTCAAGATTGAGATCAAAGCGCTACATCGATAGCTTACTATGCGTACAGTTAAACCTTTGATTCCTGAAGGTCAGTGCGCGCTGCGTGAAAAGTTGGTGCTTTTCATGGCTGAGCTTATAAGGCCATTGGATCCCAGAATGCCAGAATGCATGTTCGTGTACATGTTGTTAACACTAGTGACTCTGTGTGTCGCAGGACAATGGAAGAATTCGCAGACGATCAAGCAGCTGGCGCACAGGCGCCGCAAGCGCCGGCAGAAGCAACGCACATGGATGACAAAGGCTGACTTGATCCAGCGGTGCGCCGCATAGTCATGAAAAAAATGATATCCATTCAGCAAGGTATATAATACGTTATAGTTTAGCTCTGTGATCAGGTACTCCCACGAGGCAGACCCTGAAGGCTTGGCTGCAACTCTATTTGCAGAACGCTATGCTGCCGGTCAATGGCGATATCATCCAGATTTCCCCAACCAGAAGGACCGGCGTTGACCCTCCAGTGAGTACCGATTTTGTGCCTGCGCAGGACATGATCCAGGTGAAGGTTTGGAAGAGTGACATTGAGGAAAGTGAAAGCGAAGACGAGGAAGAGACGAAGAATCAAGCAGAAATCAAAGATTCAGAGGAAGAAGAGGAGCAGGAGAAGGGGAAGCAGGAAAAAGAGGAGGAAGTGCCGAGGCTAGATGGAATTGAGACAAGAATTTGATCCAGTAACTAGTTGTTGGGCGCAGTTTCTGAGTTTTGCTGCTAGGCCAAAAGGCAGGGGCCGTGCAAAGGGGAAAGCAAAAGCAAAGGCTAAGGGAAAAGCAAAGGCAGGTTAATTTAGGCTACCTGATTGCTGTCATGGTCAACAGTTCTTGAAACCATGAGCCAGGCCAAGGGGAGAAACAAACCCAAGGAAGAGAAGCAGGATCCAGAAGCAGAGCAGAAGAAAGAGATTGAGAAGCGAGGGAAGAAGGCAGAACTTATTTGGCCTTATAGACTCTACTTTTTTATTAAGATGTACACGTGTAGGCAAACGCCGACATGGGCAAAATCATCACTGAGCACACCATGTGGGAATCCAAACTGAAGCAGAACAACGTGCGCGCTTCTCAGTACGTGGGAACTCCAAACGCATATATTTATACAACTGCTGATTATATGTCTTCTTCAAAATGCACACAGCTAGCTGTGAGTGTGTCTAGATCTCTTTAGTATCATGCACATGTGCCCAGGAATGAGAAGCTCATGACTGCGCTCGTTGGTGACGTCATGACTGCAGTTGAGGATTTGAAATCACACCGTGCTAGTTTGGAATCTGGCCTTGACCTCGAAGGCCAATCGAGTGTGCTCGATGAAGTGGATACGGCCATTGAGTCCTACAAGAATGCTGTGGCTGCTGTCAAAAAGCATGCCGCTTGTTTACATCTAGATCTAAACTGAAACATTTTAGGCGCTGCAGCTAGGGCATACTTTTGAAGAGTTTTGATTTCCATGAGGTCCCGAAAGAAAAGAAGCCTGTGGGATAGTGAGTGCGTCTTGAGCCTGGAAAGCGAAGTAGTGTGATCGTTTTCTTAAACTTGATCAGGTATATATATGTTAATGTGAAAGCTAGTGTGTACTTTGAACTTGCTATGATCTAGATCCAAACTTATTCCACAAAATAAAGGGATAAGGTTTTTTGAACTTCGCTTCAAGCATTGCCGCGTTTTGAGCTCTGGCCTCGGCCAAGTGAGTGTGAGCAGCGTCCAAATTGTCTTCAGCCTTGCAAGTGTTAAACGAGAGCTCTGCGCACGTTGCTCCACTTGAGAAAGGCCTAGGCCTATTTGTTTCAAGAAAGCTGCTAGGAAGCAGGAGACCCTGCGATTTCAGCTCTGATTCTTCAGGGGTAAAAGATACAAATATCTCTCTCTCTCTGATCTTGTTGTGTGATCAAAATTGCACTCTTGGTCCATCGCAGAAAAATGACATGGACTTCTCGAATCATGGACACCAAGCCTGAGCAGGCAAGAGCCAGCCATTCCGGGATCATCTTGAACTTCGGATTGGCCATGGTGTGACTTGGATCAAATTCCTCACTAGCTACAAACGGTCTCAAGGGTTGGAAAAAATCAATCGAATGTGTAGCAAGTGTTCCGTTGAATTAGAGCGTCAACTTTTGCCTAGGATAGTGTGGAGCAAGTGGCAGCTTCTGCTTCAGCCGCGTGTCAGGAGCGATATTTGTGCGTGAAACAAATAGTTCAATTGTCCAACAATCTTGCACTTTCTTGATTTATCATATGAATTGATCGATCCGGCTAGTTTCAACAGGAAGTGCGAATCCATGGAGGTGATCTTTAATATGGGCATCTCGGTCCCGGGACAAGACGCCTTGGGAAATCGTCTCATGGTGTCAACACTTCAAGGGACTTCTGGAAGGCCGCAGAGCTTCCATGCGACGCTTGTTTGCGTTCAGTGTTCGCGCAACTAGCTGACTACCTACGCGCGTGCACTACTGCTTGCGAGGATGTTGGAGGAATTACGCACTTGCAGGTTGCAACTCCACAGGCAACATCCGGCACTTTCACAAGACGGACAAGAACTCCAGCATATTTGACTGACTGCGGTTGTTTGATCCCGGGAATGATCAGTGATCACGATTGATGAGGATGAGCATCGATCAGGATCATGAACATGAGGAAGGAGGATCGGCGCCGGCTAGTTGTGTATACGCGCGTGCTCTGCAGCATTATTAAGGGCATGCGTATTAACACACGCGCGCACGCTCACCGATAAAAAGATGGAGCAGCTTCAAGTTTGATACGCGCTTCCTTTCACGGAACTGATTGCTCTCGGCCCCGCCACTTAAGGACATTGTGGACGTTGCTACGGAAGTAGACCTTTGTGAGGAAGGTTTCAAAGAACCTGTCACTCGCAATGTGCCGGTGGTTTGCTTGGTAAGTTTGATCAAGTTCTTGTTCAGCAAAAGTGGCATTGGAATTTGCCTGGATCAGTCTGCCCTGGATACGTTTTGGGGTCACGCCTTAAGATTCTTTCCGTGGGGTCCAGGTCACCCAGGACTTGAGCACAAGGCCATACCCCTCGGTCTCTACGGAGATGCAGCGCAATATACGAGCCAAACTGGCTTTAAAGAGAAGGTCTTTGGAGTGACTTGCAACGTCTTGTTATGGTGCCCATCCAGCACTCGATCCAGCCGCTTTTTGCTATTTGCCATTCGGCATTCCATGATTGTCACCTACAAGCGTACAATTTGGCCTGTTTACAAGCATCTCACGAAGCAGCTCAATTTGCATGAAGGTGTCATGGTTGATGGCAAACTCTTACGCTTCTCCCTCTGTGAGTTTCGTGGGGACTGGGAACATCACTGCGCGTCATGGAACCTGGCCCGCCGCTGGAATGCGAGAAACCCTTGCTTCAAATGCCACACTGGAATACGGGGGAATGATTCCTATGTTAACTTTCCGGATGACATCACCGAATTTTCCCATGCGCACTTCATTGCAAACATCCTCAAACCTGGCCAGATTTGTGCCTTTGCAACATGTAAATCAGCGGTCGATTCATTTTTTGAGCTGTGCACAACTGATGGTTGGATCCGTTTGCTCCCAAATAAAACACACTTAAGGTCCTTTAGCGGCAGTGACGGGATTCCACGCATCAATGATCAGATGGTGCTGGTCCCACAATTTAAACCTTGGCATCTACCATCGTTGCAACGCTAGCGCATTGTCTTTTGCCTATATACTGGTCAACAAAGCAGTTTCTTTTTGACAAAGCAATTTCTATGAGCTGTGCGACTTTATTGTTTCCGAGGATAGATCTGTACGAGGATGATTATTTTGGTGATCATAGCACCATGAGCTTTGAAAGCGCCGTTGATGCAGCTTGGACACTGTTCAAACAGTGGAAACAGCGAAAGAAGATCAGCTGCTCACAGCCGAAGTTCTCTGCGTCATCAGCTCCTGGAATTAAATTAGAGTGCGTCCGGAAACCTCATGTTCACACGCTGCGCACGTTCTTCAATTGTAAGGTTTTCAGTGGCCGTGAAGCGGATTGGAGCCTCAAGGCCTACAACGGCCGAGTTGTGAACGCGTTTCTTGCAGATCTCTGTCTAGAACACGCACGCCGACGTGGAACGGAGCACAGTTGGCTGGTGGCAGAGTGCATGTCATCGTCTCAGTCTGTAACTATATAGTTTCATTGTTTGGCCCGTTTCCATTCAAAAAAGCTTTCTCTTGGATTTGGGGCTCTGGCCATCGCTGCTTCCAGGACCAGTGCCAACGTCATGCAAACGAAGCTGGAAAAGGCTGGAAGGTACTTGCAGCTTGGTTCAAACTAGTCAACTAGTCGAATGCAACAGACTGAATAGGAAATCCAAACGTGGATTGAGTTTCAGTATCGCCCCAACTGAGAGCCACGATGTCAGATTTGACTAGTCAATCAAAGTCAAAGTAACAGTTGTCACGTGACATCAACGAAACGTGAAAACGATCAGTTTGCAGCATCATGTGGCGTATACGTTTATATACATATATATATATATACATGTATGTCGTAAAAAACTAAAAATCAGGATCACATTCAATTGAAGTGTGCGCCCAAGGACCGCATCAGAAGCTGCAGAGATCAAAGCTCATGGCTTGACCTTCCTTCGGACAATGAAGCATTTGGCCCTTCAAGCTTTGAGGCGCACGGTGTAACGCATTCATTTGTGGCGCTGTTCACGTTTGAGCGTGCTATTCAGTTGAATATTCGTGGTCAGGAACAACCAACTTCGCTGGATCCAGATTCCCAAATCGCACGCGCCCTGTCTCAAAATGTGGAAGCGCGTTAACATTATATATAGACAGCGACTATATATGCACTTTCCGAGGCATTACATCACCAGCTGGTAGATCTGCCAAAGCGTCGCTCCTTGACTGTGAACGCGTGAATACAGCCAATGAAGTCCCTGGCAATTTAGATCAAATTCCAATTTGACTTCGAATAGTATATATTAGCGCGCAAGTTGATACGAGTCTCGCGGAGGCTATTCCCCAAGATTCGAGCATACAATGGCAGATGAAGATTTTATGAGGTACCTCAAACGCTTCTTTTCTGAATTCATGTGTTTGTTTATTGCTGTTCGTGCAAGTGCTCTCTGCAGTTTTTGTTCACGCTTGTGCGCAGAGTTTCACGATTTTATAATTAAGGATTGGCGCAATTGTGCCATAGGTTCAGGCTGATGCGGGGCATGGTGTCTCGCTCGTTGCTGCGCCTGAAGCATGGGCGCAAGGTTGTGAAGTCGAAGTTTCGGCGTGAGACTGCACGTTGAAGCTCGAACCGTTTTGACTTGAACTAGCTGTCCAGGAACCTCGTCCTACAGGGTTCATGTTTGTGTTGGAAACTCTGTGCACTTTAAATTTTCCACAAAGCTTTTAAGCTTTGAACAGGTTCCTCTCTTTTGCCAAGTGCACTTCCGGGTCGACAGATCCAAATGCCACTCGTGCCACCTGGGCATGTCCAGTGGACGCCAGCGCTGCCTTGTAAAAACCTTGCGTTCATTTTGGGCTTTTCAAAACAGACACAGACACATGTGATGTAAAACGTAACCTGATGCCGCAATATACACACATGTCGTACGTCACGTAATTAGTGAGTGGATTTGGTAATTTTTTTGGTGCCTACAAAAATGCTAGAAATATACATACGGTAATCCCGGCCAAAACGCGGGCAGTCAAATGTTGCAGCTCAATGCCAAATGGCCCACATTGTTCGTCAACCCCTGCCAAAATACGGTCAA
Organism: Phenganax subtilis; assembly: GCA_025434845.1. NCBI lineage: Eukaryota > Metazoa > Cnidaria > Anthozoa > Malacalcyonacea > Clavulariidae > Phenganax > Phenganax subtilis. The sequence continues at coordinate 8,171 of JAOBYK010705107.1, forward strand.
TCAATTTCTTTGATTTTTTAATTTTTTTGGTCGCGGAGGCAAAAAGCCAAAAAACAGACGATGGCCAAAAAAACGTCGACCACGCCGAAAAAGCGTCGACCAAGCCGAAAAACGATCGACTGTGACTGACGCAGTCGTTGGAGGGTCAGGGACTCTCTCGCGGTGGGATGTAGTGGAGCCACCTTGGGATTTCTAGCTTGACACATTCCTCAAAGGCATTGAAGGCAGCATATGGGTATCGCCATGCTTCCAACCTGTTTCTAGAGTAGACAAGTAGACAAGGTGGGAGAGCTCGACACAGTTTCCAAAGGCCCTGTATCCTATATATCGAATACTCCCGGGAGCGTGAGGTCCACCAGGGCCTTGCAGCCTACGAATACCTCTGCTCGAATCTCGCGCAAGCAGGATGGCAGTTTGACTGTGTCCAAGCTATGACATTGCGAGAAGGTGTGCGTGTGGAGGGTGTCTATCGCAGCGCTGGAGATGTCCACAAGGGTGAGCAGTTTGCAGTTCTATCAGAGAGGAAGGCCAGCTAGCCACCGGCTTTCGGTTTGTAAATTGGGTACATGATGACCCGCGTCCAGAAGCACGAGCAGCACCGCCGCCAGAGGCGACCACAGCTGCATACCGACAAATTGAAAGATGGCTTCCAATGCACGAAGGGGGAAACGATAGCATCCTCGTCCTCACCACCCGCTCGTCCAGTGCACAGCACTTGCAGAGTTTTTTCCAGCAGTCGGGTCGGCGAGCCAATGCAGAAACTGCGGTGAAAGTTGCTGGAGCGACAGCTAAACATTGCGTGGTGCTACATGGTAAATCCAATTTCCTTAGTGGCAACTCTCGTAGCACCGACTTTGATCATGAATGCTACACTCGCGCCAATGTTGCATATAGCAGAGCTACTGACCTCACAGTATCTGTTTGCCCAGTCAACATGAACGGAACCACAGGCATCTCCCAAGTCATTTCGGCCCTGCTGCATGGCACTTGCACACTGTACACCAATGACCAAGAGCCGGTAGGCGTATTCGTAGAAGGTAGCTTCTCGAGTAGTCGGAGAATGGTTTCCGAGTCCGCAACTGCCTTCCTCGCTGCTATGGAACCCCAGCCACTGTGGAGTGGACCTATCCCGGTCTGCCTTGTCGAATATCACCAAGCCCAATCGCGCCGGCTTCGACTGGTGCTAACTTCGCAGAACCTCCTCACTAAAGGGGAGAAGCTGCTGTTAGACAGACAGCACCCAGTACACTGCAGTGGCCTTATGTTTGGCTACGCAGCCGACCACTGTACAGAACCAGACTGGATCGTCTTCCCTGATGGGGGCCAAACGAATGCCTGGCGGCTGCTGCGTGCAACTAGTAAGGGAGGGGATAGGTTCTGTGTTGGCAGCTCCAGTCGCTACACCCCTGGTCAAGCTGATGATGCTGCCAATAAAGCCAAAGAATATCAGTTTGAATCCCTGCACAAGATTTACTTCTATGATGGATGGAGGTGGGAGATCGAGCTGAACCAACCGGACTCCCTCCTTCATCTTTCCCCACGTCCAGGGCTTTTGCAAAATGGCTGCTACTGGCGCCCTAGCCCGACTGCTCAAGTCTGCACCGCTGAATCGCATGATAGACAGGACAGTGGCACTGTGGCCGAAGTCAGTTTGACTGATGCCAGTTCAGACAGCAGTAGCAGAGACAGCTCCCCAAGTGATGTTCCTGTGCCGGAAAGCGACGTCCCCGACTTCTCCAATCGCCGTTGGCAGTTCTGATGTCTGATGAGGTAGATAACTGCTCCCAGGATAATGATACGGAGCCATCTGAGGAAGATCCACAGGTGGTAACAATCCCCTCCATGAGCGAAGGGGACGATGACCTGGACGGTGCCCCTG
>JAOBYK010705329.1:0-28486 GCA_025434845.1 Phenganax subtilis
GCTAGGCTTTTTCTGGCGCGAACCGGAAATTGACACATTTGCGACACCGAAAAATAAAAAAAAACAAAAAAAAAAAACACAAGGGCCATTTTTAAACTGCTGGCGCTGCTACGCATGCGCCGCAGTAATAATTCAAAAGCGCGAGCAAACAGATCACGCGGACAATTGTGATCTAAAAGTGACGTAACAATCGTTTCAAGATATTTGCACTGATGAAAGTCCCGGCTAACGGACCGAAAGCTTTGCAATAAATAAATATACATGGTGTATACCTCAAACGATTACTGATATTGTTGTTTTCGCCATGCAAAACAACAAGAATCTTATTTCGTTTCAACTGTTCCTCTTAATTTCAAACATTAATTAGAACGATATTCCGCTAGTTTAATCAAGGATTGAAGCTTTGATGAGGAAATATGGTGTTTTTTCCCTCATACTCTAGCAGCATCGCTTTATTTTCACATTTGATGCCTATTATTCGATATCTTTTCATGACATAAATTTATATTCGTGCAATACTTTGATTGAAAAAAAGCCGACTGGCCGCAGTTAAATCTACCTCCCGTGAATTAACGCCCGTTCTCTACTACGCGAATTTTTTCGAGCGAAAAATAAATGCAGCAACGTGATTCGCTAGCAAAATAATTTGCCGTGAAAAAGTCGAAAACGAGCCAATCACGTTGCGCGAACAAATTCGCGTAGAGGAAAACGGGCTTAAGGCCAATTTCCATTGCGTCGTTCAACTCCCCCGGGCTCAGCAGATATGTTCAAAATATGCACGATAACTTTCATGTTAAAACAATCGCTTTTGACTTCGAATGCACGTGCAAGCAACGTTCGTGCGTGTTGCATAGCCCTGTTATACTAAAACAACAACAATCACAGCTATACATATGCAATTAAAACCGATAATGGTTTCATTATACTCCTACAAGAGAAACAAACTGTTCATAACAAATACCTATTGACATCCACTGAAACTTTCCAAACTAGTATTTAATACTATTTTCATCACAAATCATGCATATGCATTTTTTAGGATTGCAGCAATATGACGAACATGCATACATAATAGTTTCTAAAATCATTCCTTAAAACTGTATCTTTTGTAGAGTGGTTCTTTCTTGCTAAATTTCTTGATAATTTTATACGCCTCCCTGTTCCAATTTATGGTGAACCTTGTTTTGGAAGGATTGGCATAGACAATATCTGAACAATCTTTCAAATAATCTTCCGAGCACAACACGGTCAAAAATTTACAAAGTCTCTTTAACTCTTTTCTCGTATGCTTTATTATATCTTCACTGTATAGTACGATAACTTCAGTTTCAGGACGCTTTGCGAATGAAATAGCAACACTGATTTCATACACAAACTCCTTCGCCATTCTTAATTGATATTCTGTGTCGTACTGGAGCTGCAATTAGTGGATCAATTAGTGCATTGTTAGATTACTACTTTAAAGAAGTCTACTTGCAAAGATTACATGCATGCATGGTTTTCACATATTGTGCAGTAGCATTTTATTTTACCCCTGAAGCACTGAATATGCCAAATTGACTTTCTAAGTGACTTGGCGAGATCAAGTGTTTGCTGTTAATTGCATATTGCTCATGCTGGCAATTTGTCTCCAAGACAAAATTAGACACAAAGGTCTCGTTACTTTGCAAGCTCAATGTTTAATGGTAATATTGAATTCAACAAAAGAAAACTTTCTTTCCGGGTATACTTTTCAGTAGTTTCTGTCAACAGCTAGTGAGGGATCTCCAGTACCCAACCTCGTATACCCAGGCGCTTTTTAATTGAAACATTGAAGAAAAAGAAAAGAATGCTAAAAGTTAAGTTATAGAGATCAGTGGCGAAGATAAGAGCGCGTGGGAGCTTGCAGCCCGAGACAAAATATTTAACTCGTCCCTGCAGGGCCGTTCTCAGGATATCTTACGGGGGGTGTCAGGTCATCTAAGCCGACTGACTGGATGAAATCTTGTCAAGTTTCTGTTGGATCGATCTATATAGTAATTAATGAGCGACGCCTGTTAATGTCGCACTCTCAATGCAGAATAGAAACAGGATGACGTAGTGATATCAATTCTTTTTATGGAATATTTTACCGGCTGCGAATAATTTTTGGTGTGCCAGTGGTCAAAAATATTTTGTCTCCCGACTAAAATGGAAATTCTGCCGACTGACCTCAGAATAATATTTTTGAGGGGGTGTGACACTCCTTCAAACTCCCTCGTAGCTCTGGGCCTGCATCCGGGTGCCCCTGCATCCTAAAGCACCCCCGTGCACTCGCTCATCTTCGCCTCTGATCTCTATAACTTAACTGATAGCACTCTTTTCTCCTTCAATGTCCTTAATTACACTGCGCCTGGGCACGAGGCTGTCCCTTAATAAGAAAAAAAGATCTTTGCCTTGTGAGCTCTGCATCTTTTATGGAGCGAAAACTAGCCTTTTTATATACCTTGTTCACATAACTATTATCTCGATCAGAAGTATTTTTCCCTCGAGATCGTCTACGAAACATCATGGTCGCCACGACGTCCCAAGGATTGCGCAAAACGAAAATATACTTGAAGGGAAGTTTAACAACTGCTTGAACGGAATTTAACAACATGGCTTCAGTCACTCTCGGATCTGTTTCTAAACTTTTATTAAATTGTATGGCTTGCTTATCCCCGATTACCTATATAAAATAAGAGAAGAGCACATCAAACGAATCAGGTAAATAACTTGAAGTCTTGGACTACAACTGCTTCTGTAACATCTCATGCACGGCATATTCTCGATTTGTCGGAGTTGATTAGCTATACATTTGATCTTTGAAAGTATTAGCTTGGAGAATTGTCATGAATAATCGTTTAATGCTGCGTTAGTTATTTTACACTCGCCAACGACGGTCGATTTTACTTGCTGAATCATCGTCCAGGGCGTAGATCGATAGCGCACTGTAATCTACATGCACCGTTTTAAAATTTCGATCCTACGAAAGCGTGAAGTACTTTCAAACTGAGGGGCATTTCATTCCAAATATCTCGTACTTTTTGCAAAAAAGTCCGGACTGCGTAAATTCCTAAAGAGTCCAAAAATCCAAGAAAAATCGGAAAAAATCGGAAAAGTGCAAAAAAATCTAGTGAATTCAGCATTTTGCAAGCAAAAACCAAGGGAAAACTCCAAAAAGTCCGAGGAGATAATTTGAAAATTTAGTGGGAAAATCCACGGATTTTTGAACGTCCGAAAGTCTTGTAAATTTTGTTTTGAGTGAAATGGCCTTTGCTTCAAAGAATATCATAATGTTTACTTACCCTAATTGTTTTGTTAAAGTTCCCTTGCCATTGATTTGGTACATGGTACGTATATTGATCATTTGAATGACAAACCTGCGGCGCTCTAAGACCAGTGCCTACATCACTAACAGCATGTAAGTAAAGTTCTTGAAACAAATTGTCTCTCGTCTTTTGTTGCTTGGAAAATATTTGCCATTTTCGCACGATATCATATTCGTTCGGCATGACTATATTTGGATGAGCGTCGAGTAAAGCACCAATCAACGTTGTTCCACTTCTTCCTCGACCAATGAACACTAACATGTATTCGACATCGTTCCATACCTTCGAGTCTTCGCTTTGCTCGTGTTTGCGTTTTCGAAATTCATTTCTTCGTTTCTTGCAATATTCTTCCGTGTTCGCACCTGAAATATTGAAATTGTGAACTGACGAGATAGTTGAAATTACTAGTCAGACAACCGACTAAAATATGGACGTTTGAGAGAAAGGGTAATAACTTCCCTCTTTCTACATTTATCGATACATCACGCATATTGTAGCAAATTATCACTGGATGGAGTGTTCAAAGTCTCTATCAAAACTTTCATGTCGCGCTGACCATACATTGTAAAGCTAGGTGCTTCTTGGAAAGAACACAAGAGTAGCCAGATTCTCTGAATCAATAGATCAAACACTTTCATTAATACCAACAAGAAAACAAAATAAGGGCTATTGAATGCCGAGTTTGGCTAACTTATTCAGCGAATTTGGCAACCCTGTGGAGCACCCAACACCCAAAATCAATCACGCGTGCTAGTTAGCTACTTGCGCGTCATGTATTGTACTCAAGTGGTTGCGATGTCCCATGTCCGAAAACGGTGACGATTTGGAATGTAAATGAGTTGTTATCTAATTAGCGTGATCAGCGTATGATAGGTGTCTTGTTTTTACGCAGTCTTTATTGGTTCACGCGCTGTATAACTATAACAATGATCATGTTTTTCTCCAATGATTAGGGACCAAACGATCCACAATGGAGGCTTCAAGGGCGACCTACTTCTTCCAAACGAATTTTTCATTTCTTAGTCAAAGGAAGTAAGTGAATAATTTTTGTCCTATACGCCTCGTTTTGGCGTCTTTATTGTATAAAGGCAATTTAAGGCATATTATTAAGACATGAATACAGTCGACTTGAGTGAAATTGAACATGCATTAAATGTCATTGGCCACAACAATTGGTTCGTGGCAGGCGGCGTATTTTCCATGCCCCATAGTCTAATGTTGAACTTAAAAGCATGAAAAATGTGTCTTCTGAATCGCCCCGTTAAATTATGACTGACGCATAGGCGTTGAGTTTTGGTTTTGCCTTGGAGGTCTGAAACTTCAAACATGAGGTCACTTGTTATAATTGCAAGAATGGCTGTTTAATAATAATAATAATAATAATTTAATAAATTTATATAGCGCGGTTTCCCGAAGCTCAAGCGCGCTTTACAAGTTTAAAAAAAATCACAATAATGCAAAAACTAAAATTACAATAGAATTGAAGTGACTATTTACCATAAGTTAAAAACCTAAATATAAATCTAGCTAAAGGCTTCTTTGTATAAGAAAGTCTTTAATCTAGTAGCTAGTATTGCCATTTGGTCAAAATTATATGACGTTCTGTACTAAATAGATCAGTGTATTACTATATTAAGTGCACTTCGTTAAAGTGTGTACGAAAAGCAACATCGCCGAAACATAACAATAACGACGGAATCGGAATCATGAAAATAATTTAGTTTTTGCTAGTTGAATGTTGATGCTCAGGATACAAAACGCTGTAAGATTCTGCAGGGGCTAAGCCCCCACTGTAAGATTTCGCAGGGGGCTCGAGCCCCAAAGCCCGCCCCCCCCATACTCTACGCCTATCACTGACAGCATCTTGCATGACCTAAACTAGTAAATACGACATTTGAAGTCGTACTGTTCCACTGTGGTAGAACATCGTTTTGACGGCGAACTTATCAAGTGCCGTAATGCATTTTGTGTTAATGCTTCTATACGCAATATTACCCACAGCTAAATGAATACAAAAATTCGACTACATTATTTAAATAAGCCACCTGATTTAACCCATTCTCCTACGTCAAACCAAGAGTATTGGATAAGGTCATGAAAAGTATACGTCGTACCTAGTGCTAAATCATATAGAAAATACACATATTATCCGCTAATATATACTTGTGTTGCTAATACTTGGTTTGAAATTGTTCAATTTGTGTTGAAGTTGAGATATATCGTGACCCTTCAAGACCATTTTCCATCATAGCCGTTTTTCCCACGCGGGCGGAGCGCATAGGTTTAAACATGCACTGTTGTTAACTGTCCCCTCTCGATATCTCGTTGCACACGAGACCAAGCGCTGACAGAGAACGACAGAGCATGTTCAAAACATGTTCGAAACGGCTGTAGGGGAAAATGGCCTTTACTTACAACAGTCACGACCGTACGGAAACCAGGCTTAACTAGTATATGTCTGCATGAGTAGAGTTTACAACTGTTAAACAACCATTTGCGTTTACGATAATTTATCTCGATTGACGAACGACCAATACACGCTTTTCTAAAGCTCTCGCGTATAAACATACACGTATATATATGCATGCAAAAATGATGCGAATACATCATCTTACCAACATTTTACTTACCAGATGATATATTCCTCCTGACAGATGGTGGTGAATTAGTCGCTTTGCCTACCGTCTTAATCTTGAGGTTCATATTGAATCCAATAACGAAGATGGTTGAGATAGCGAATAAAAAAAATATGGTGGAACATATTTTCCTCACACGCATTGTTTTACTTGAACCTCGGCAAAGCAATTTAACGTTAAGCCGTTTTTTAGGTGACTATACGAGGCTCACAACCTTACGCCAAGGACTCTAATTATCATTCACTTTGGTGCTTTCTCAATTTTGATTCGTTAATTCACTAGCAAATAGCTGCCTTCAAATAATAGTCTAAGTGTATGCATTAGTTGAAAACGTTGCTCAGGGAGGTACAAATAATACTCTGACCATGAACAAAACGAAACGAAGCGAAACGAATATATTTATCATTACGCCAAACAAAATATACCGGATTTCAGACTTTCAAACTAAGGATTTTCCCATTGTAGTTTCGGATTGTTCCCCAGACTTTTTGAATTTGTCCTGGAGTTTTGCTTGCAAATTGCAGGTTCTTTAGAGTTTCTTTGGATTTTTTGGATTTTTTGGCATTTCCTGAAGTTTTTGGAACTTTCAAGGACTTTTCTGGATTTTTTTGCTTTTTTGGTTTAGCTCCAATATTGCGTTTGGCCTTCTTTGAGATTTCTGACATATGAGCTGGGCTTTCCAGTTCGGTTTGCTATCAATTACAACACCCACGGCATGTGCATTGCCTTCCAGTTCTGAACCAGGAACTGGTCCTCAATCGCTGCTAATCTTCTTGTTCTTATTTTTCTTGTTTTTCTTGTTTCTTGTTGGGGGTGACGCTTTTCGAAAAAAGTCTAAGGCTTTTCCATTTCTTGTCCAATCGTCGTGAAATTTGACACAATGATGTAAAATGATATCACTCATTGATTGACAGAGTTTGATTTTTGATTTTCGATTCATGAAAAAGATTACAACCAATTCTTTGCGGTAATGTTACAATATTTATCATGCATCATTAGTATTCACAGACATGTAAGCCGTATGGTATAAAGCTACGTCAACGCATATGCGAAAAACAAAAAGCATTATACACTTCCTACTTTATAGGCTGTGAATGAGAGTTTCTACACAAAGCCGTGAAGTTAAGTGATTTAGACTACATGCAAGCTTGTCCGATTGGCCCAGTTCCTGGTCCCATCAGTACGCTCGTATTTGTTGTAAACAATGGCGGCTCAGTTTTTCTGTAAAGTACAGTATTTTCTTTTGTGAATAAACTTTGCATAAACAGCTCGTTGTACGAGCTCCTTATTAAAATGTGTTACAAACACAGATCAAACGGAGCATTATAAGTGAATGATAGAACAATCATTAAATTCGGTTCTAGCAAAATTTCGTGTTTGTCGGTGACTTGCAGAACAATTATATGCCTCTGCCTTTGGCAGCAGCAAATAATTTATGCTCATAGGCTGTGGCTACGCGCCACAAAGGCGTGGGGACTAATGCTACTTTACTTCCCACTACGAAAAGCATCGTACTTTAATACAATATACGCAGCTATACATTTGGTGGCAAAAATAAGGTAGAAAAGTGAAAGTAAATGGCAGATGAATTGCTTCTTTTGTATGATGAAAATCTTATTGATGACGATCAACTTTTGAATTGCTCGAGTCAGCCATGTTGCCAACATGAACACAAACAAATACGACTTGAGAAAATAGGCGAACCCAAATTGCGAAGGCAATATTGATTGTTGAACGATCTGAACAACAAATTAATAGGATAAATCGATTCTAGCAACCGTAATTCGATATTCACCGCGAAGAGCATTTCGTAGTGGGGAAACGTAAAATCAGCAAAATTTCTTTGCAGGATCTACGACGCGTTACTTTGGAAAATGCCACAGTCCAGTTCGGTTAAACGCGTCGTCTTTCCCTGCGTTGTGTCTGCGGATTGTAAACTCTTTAGTTACAAACGGGCAGGCGCTGTCCCTCGTCCGGTCATAAAGAAAAGGTTACACGTCGTCGACGGCCGGCGACGTTGAACAGTCTTAACCATTAATGCGCTAAATGATCTTCTGTCTGGAAAATAATTTTCTCTTTGATTAAGAACAAAAGTCGCAAGAGCATTGCACCATCAGCGATATTTGCGAATCAAATCTTTGGAGTTAAGGCCCGAGGGGCGCATCACTCGAAATATGGCGTACAAGATTTTTGGGATTTTAAAAATCTCAAGATTCTTTAAAGTATTTTGGGATTTTTACCAGATTTTTTTCGATTTTTTTACAGATTTTTAAGATTTCCAAGATTTTGAAAGATTTTTAAAGATTTTTGCAGGATTTTTTGGGATTTCCAAGATTTTTTAAAGATTTTTACAGATTTTAAAGATTTTTGAGACTTTCAAGACTCTTAAAGATTTTTGGGATTTGTAGGAGTTTCGGGGATTTTTTCAATTTTTTAGAGATTTTTTCAAAGGTGCACGAGATTTTTTCGAGTGATGCATGCGCCCCTCGTTAAGGTCCGTTTGCACGGGCGATATTTGCTGCGATTTTTCTCCTTTTAGCGTCTGTAATCGATTAGGTTGACTGGCGAGTGCATTACATTGATGCATTAGCAGAATTGTTGGACGAAGTATACGCGCCAGTTATGCATTCTATCACATCGTTCAACACGAGAAAAATCGCATCGAAAATCACCCGTGCAAACGGGCCTTTAACCATTTGCAGCAAAAATGACGACGTGTATTCGAAATTTGAAATTAAGCACGCTCAACACAGAATCGATCTGGAGGCATCCTCAACGGCTTCAATACGACGCCAAGCTAAGCAATCCCAGAGTTGCGTGCGGAAAAAGTGTAATCGTTCAATCTGGTTCAATCACAGGGAGCCCGACTAGGATAGTGTCCTCCGACATCAGTGTATTGTAATTGCTAAAAGTAATCAGATTGTAAACTTACTTGAGAAGTTAGATCACATTACTTCACTACATTTCAAAGGAAAGTTCTATTTTCTAAGACTCCTACTTCATGTAGTTCATGTAGTTCGGGCTCTCCGGGGTTCAATCAAACTATGACATTCAAATTGCACTCCAGTTAATCCAAGTTCTTTGGCCGGAAGCTGACAGCGAAACAACCATTGATCTCATTCCAAGAAACCATGATCAAATTCCAAGTGATTCCAAGTTTCGTTGCTTTGAAATGAATAAACAACCAATAAATAGAGTCGTTTAAGATTTTGATATGATATTTGTCTTGGCTTGATACGAAGAGTGACAACTCAGTAAAGCTACAGATTGTACTGTTCTCCTGAAGCAAACTGGCAGTATGAAATCAGGCAATGAATTATGAATAAATTTGTCCGTACATCATTTCGACGCAAGGCATGCAACAAGACTAGAATTTTAACAACAATTATTGTTGGTTAAAGATACTTACTACTTACGGAGTTTATTTATATCTTCAATATTTTACTTATCGGTTCTTAAAAGCCAACAGCCAATAGCAACAATTGTGACTAATTAGATGGCAAATGAGTTATGACCTATTAGAATGAAGTATGATAAATAAAGGGAAGATATTAGGACCCAGGAACCGGAATTCAGATCGCTCATGACAATCCAGCAAAAGAAGGTACTATATTAACCACTCAATGCATGTCTGATAACCTCCACTTATCACATGACACACCCAAAATTCATTGTTCCAAAAGACGTGTTAAATCTCATATTCAACTGAGTAGTGTGATAACTAGTGGTACTGTAGTGGTGATAACTAGTTATCACCACTAGTTATCACCACTAGTGATCACCACTAGTTTTCCCTACTAGTTATCACACTACTCAGTTGAATATGCGATTTAACACATCTCTTGGAACAATGAATTTTGGTTGTGTCATGTGCGATAAGATGGTTAAATGATGGTCACTTGTGTCATATGGGATTTATCATCAAAGAGATTTCAGTTTCAGTATTATAAACACTGAAAATGCCTTGGTTATTTGCTGGAACATTTTGCTGCAAACTTAGAGCCTGGCGCTATCTAGAGCTATGTGCTTAGCCAAGTTTCATACAGTTGGCATAAGCTATTTCCCCCAGTGTGGAGTGGCGTTTCGAGCGTTTTCCGGCACACGTGCCAAATGCACCAGATATCCAACATGTTTGATTATCTCAGGCAGGAATGATCCCATATCACACTCGTGATCATCATTTAACCCATACTTATGGAATATGAGCTAGGGCATTTGATTTTTACAAAACTTTCATGAAATGCCTAGCCTTGGGACAATTAGTCTAGGGAATTTCCAGCTCTGGAGCAATGAAAGGTAGACAAGATATGGTCAAATAAAACATGAAAGTAAATTGTCTGAATTACCCCACCTACCAGATGAAAATATTGATCAGATTTTATGAGACCAGGGAAATAAAAGTCCATCAAATGCCTCTCATATGCTTGACCTCCCTTGCCTCTGGGGCTTTAATAATGTTGATAGTGAAATTATCAGCACCCTGAATATAACCACCTTGTGTAATCCCCTCTTGTATACACTCAGTACCGTAAACAATATAATGCACTTTCAAAATTGATCAGACGAGATGAATTTCAACTAATTTTTCTGTGTGGAAGCCCCCTTCCCCATACATGCAGTAGCCCACCTAGCTTCCAATGTTGACATTTACTTAATGCTCTCTCAGAACAAAGTAGAAGTAGGTAGCTTGATGCAATCTGCTATCATTCACCACACTTGGATAATGGCAATTGTGCTTGAGGTAAAATGACATCTGCAAGTCTTTTTGCGCGCCATTACAAGTGACCAGAGAGGAAGAATAATAATTTACACAGTTATTCCCATGCTAATAATGTATTTTAATTTAATTTAATTGCTTTTCATCATATAGTGGTACTGGACAGTAAACTCATACACGTGTGCACACATTGCAGATACTGATGGCTAGATGACCACAACAGCTGAAAAAGACAACTACTTCAACTGCATTATTCATCTTTTGTTTACAGGTGTCCATAGATTCCTGATGTTATTGGTGACAAGATGCCTTTTGTAAGCACAAATCGTGCTTGTGCTCGTTGCTGTGATGTGTACGAGTGCACATATTGCGCCAATTTGCAATTTGCCACTGCATTTGATCTAATTGCACATTTAAAGAAGAGTGTCACCCACAAATGGCAAGCAAACAAAACAAAATTTCGGTGTATAAAATGCAACACAAGTTTTAACAGTAAACTTGGCTATGTCCATCATTTACAACAAAAGAGAATCCACAAGTATGACCTTCATCAGGCAGCCTGTTGTGGGCGATTTAATGATGTTGCCAGACTAATTCGTAACGAAAATGCGAATGAAACTGGAGCTTCTCACATGGTGAAAAGTGGTGAGCTGTCATACCAGCTTGGGAGGACACCAATGCATTGTGCAGCTTTCAAAGGATATTCCAGGTGCCTATATTGCATACTCCTAATATAAGTATTAATATTAATTAGATGCAGAAATCTTCTCATTCCTCTAGCTTTTATTATACTTAAAGACTACTTACGGACTGACTAATATATTAGGAAAAAGTTTATGGTCACACATATCCAGCTTTGTAGGAGGTAGTAAGGCAAAACAACATGGAACAAAAATAATTTTGGTGCCTTTCTGTATCAGCACATATGTTCTGTGCATATAACATAAATTCCAGTGTAACTATTAATTGATATGATATGATGGGATATTATAGTTTATTTGTTATCCCTGCAGTGGCTTTTCATAACCAATTTATAATGCACTGGAGGTAACTGGTGCACCTGAAGAAAACCTGTGATTTTTGGTGGAGTAGTTGACGAAATCCTATCATATAAGAAAGCTAAGTCTGTGCTGAGTATCAAACCGACAACCTACCGTATTTACTCGATTGAGCGCCGCGGCGCTCTTTAAATTTTCAGTTGCTTCAGATGGGGCGCTTATTCGGGGGTGGCGCTCAATCGAGGGAGGCGCTCTTTAAAAATATTTGATTTTTGCGTCGATCGTTTGTTATTTTCAACACTGAGATGAATGAGAGTAACGAAACAGCAGGACGCTGTGAACAAGAAGACGATTGATTGTTACGTTTCCGATAGACTTGTCGCGCTTGATGACGATATATTTAATAGCAAACATAGAAAACAAGCTCTCCGCATTTTGTAAATAATTAGTGCGGCGCTCATTCGGGGGGGGGACGCTCTTTAAATGTTTTTGCTCCCAAATGCGGTGCTTATTCGGGGGCGGCGGTCAATGGAGGGCGGCGCTCAAACGAGTAAATACGGTATTGGTAAACTTAAAAAAAGTTGGAACTTAAAACTATTTAAAGGAACTAAAAACAGTTGGATCTAAAAACTAATTCATTTTGAGCTAAATGGAACGAAAAACTAATTGGTTGGAACTTAAATGTAGACCTGATATACAAGTTCTACAATCGATGGCAATACCATCAATCATGCGTTGTTATATTGTGTTGCAGTATTGTGAAGCCATTAAATACTTATTTTAAAAAATATATTTCAATGTAGATGTTTACGATTAATGCTATTATGGGAAGACGGAGATCCAGATGTTCGAGATGAATTTGGACAATCTCCAGTGCACATTGCTGCAAGATGTGGCCGAGTTAGCAGTTTGCGATTGTTGCTAAATAAAGGTGGAAGATTTGACTTGGAAGATATTGACGGCGAAACACCTCTGAATCTTGCAACGGAGGAGTGTACATCAATCATCATGAATCATTATGTCAGGACAGCGCTTAACAAGCGGTTTTCTCAAGTTTTTTGCAGTTTAAAAGGTAAATTGTTTAAAGAACGTTTTCTAGTCATTTGTTTATTTGCCCTTAGACTGTAGTTATCAGGGGATGGACAGAAAAAACAGTATTTGTTGGCTTTATTGCAGCAACATATCGATATATCTCAGAAATTGGCAATACATCGGAATGTCCAGAAACAGATTCTTCATCTGAAGACGAAATTTTGGTTCTCATCGACGATTTTCAGTCAGGTTGTACGCAAATTTGCCATTACACTGAGCAGTCCCGTATTAAATAAACATATACGTTTTTATACGGCGGTGCGAAGTTACGAATTTTAAAGCTCGTTTTATTTTCCTTATAAAGCTCGTTTTTCACCAGGCGGAATTTTCTGTGCAGAAAATAATCTAGCAACGTGATTGGTTTGCTTAGCGGCGACATATTATGTCGGCCAGTCACCTTGGTAGATCTCTTTTCCGCCCAGTGGAAAGCAGGCTTAAGTGCAGCGAATAAAAGGCTGCTATTCAATTGCACGTTTTTAACACGTGCGTATATACTCACGTAAATTTTAAATTGTAATAAGCCCTATCTTACATACAACCGCAAGAAAAGTCTTGTTTACAATTGCGAATTTTGAATAATTACGTGTCCATTTGTTTGGCGTAGTTTTGAAAACGATAAAACTTTGAAGAATTTGTATAGGTAATAGTATGGTTTCTCGTGCAATTTGGAAAAAACATGCACGAGTGAGTTTTTCAAAGACTATCAAAATTGCACGAGTCCGAAGGACGAGTGCAATTTGAAGTCTTTGAAAAATTCACGAGTGTATGTTTTTCCAAATTGCACAAAAAACTATACCATTACTTGTTAATAATAAACATGAAAAAACTCAACATGAAGTATAAAGTGTCTGCTAACTGTACAATGCTTTGCGAAAAGGACATGCACGAAAAGTATTTTTCTGAACTGATTTTTTTTTCCGTTAATGAAAATGTTTTTTGAACAAATTTAAGAAAATTTTGAAAAATTGCACTGAACTTCTTTTTTTGCACTGAATTTCCTTTTTTGCACTGTAGCTATTTCCTAAAAATTGCACTGCTCTTAGCCAATCAGAATCGAGAAATTTTTTCATGTATGTTATTAAATTGGAAAGCAGCCTTAAGCAAAATATATTTGCAACATGAGAAACTACAATTCATATCTTCAAACCTCTGTGTAATGCTTTGTTCATTATATGACGAAAATACAACATAAATGAATACTACAAAACACTTTCTTGCCGACTTTCGAAGCTCGTATCAGGCGATTTCTTTAAAGTTTTTTATTCATTTTCATTAACAAAAAACTCTTCGAACGGCTTAGGGTCACAGGAAACTTTGTTTTTTAAGTCAGTGTTTACTCACCACAAAGTTATTGTTAACCCCCTCCTCAAGAAACTTCGTAAATTTGAATTGGCGGGCAATACTCACGTTAGGATATATGAAATATATTACGCCTGTCATATTTCTCACCATAGAAAACAAAATAAATAAATCGGTTACTAGATAACGTGAGCAAAAACAATGTTAGTTGCAATCTTTAACATCCCGTCAGAGCATCCGGTTTTGCTTACTTCGAGGTCCGATAAGCTGGGGGATACAAAAGTATTCAAAAACGAATGTTCCTCATTTTAATGTTACAATTTTTTATTAGTAAAGACCAGAACGCGTTCTAGGTAAAAAATTTGTACAATTGTAACAATTGCTGCAATTAAATCAAATTTTAAATTCATAAGCCTTCTGATCGTTGTTAACAAAGAAGTAGATACAATAGGGTAAACATAGATTATAAAGAAGCTTAAAACCCCTACAAAAAGTAGTGATAAGCAATGGTGGTTAAACTGAGCCGAGTGCAAGTTTGATTTCAGATCAAAAGCAGACGACACGAAGTTAGATGCCTCTTTGTTACATTCATTTTGAAATCGTACATTTTTTGGCTTTCACTAATTGTTTCATGCATGTAAATGATTATTATCATTAGAGGAGCTGTGGGGATAAAGACGTGAATGTATGTATGAAGTGGGTGATCATGCGCATCGACCTACTAAAGTTGAATAGCTTTGTATGTTTGCTTTTTTCTTTAGAGAGTTTATCGGTATCTCAAAGTTCGCTGTATGCTACAGCTACAAGTTATGTCGCTGAGAAAGTTTCTCTTAATCAAGATGGCGCTAGTTGTTCTGGTGTGGAGATTGAGACGCATTCCAATGTGACTGTAAAGCGACAAAATTTTCCAATTTCCAAAGGTACAGTTCAGTTTAAGCTACATTTACTTGATTTTGCTTTTTTACAGCAAAACGAGCTTTGGTTGATTTATTTCAGAACAATAAAGTACATTGATTTCCTTGCGGTAATAGCTATCCTTTAAACTAAGGTTACTGTTATCCTTTAGTACCAGTGAACTCCAAACGACCTGGAACGATAACTTCGCCGCCATCTTTGAAGCCAAATGGACCTTTAACCTTATAGACAAAATTTTAAAAAATTTTGAACTAGGAAAATCTTTTACCACAGCCTGAAAGAGCATCCTGAATTTAGTACAACTGCAAAGTTTGGATGCGAAATGTTGTAAAATAAGGAAAATATAGCCTGGCAAAGTTGGCAAATTTTGTATATTTTTCTATTACGCGCGGGAAATGGATACCCAGTTCGAGGCTTTGGGTATCCATTTCCCGCGCGTAATAGAAAAATATACAAAATTTGCCAACTTTGCACGGCTATGTTTTCCTTATTTTACAACATTTCGCATCCAAACTTTGCAGTTGTACTAAATTCAGGATGCTCTTTCAGGCTGTCATGGTAAAAGATTTTCCTAGTTCAAAATGTTTTGAAATTTTGTCTATAAGGTTAAAGGTCCATTGAAGGCCGCCATTGCACGTCAGGGGTTAAAAAAATGCTCCTTTTTTGTTCGGTGTTTTTCGGCTCTTACTTTAAAGCATGCAGAGGCAAGTTTTATTTTCTAGAATTGAATTGTTCTTATAAAAAGTAGTATTTTCTTGTCTTTTTTGCTCAAAATTTCATTGAAATTCCCACTCCTCGGGACTCGTCCTTAGCCCTTTTAAAACAGAATATTGCGCGGTTCTCGCTTTTGACCTTCAAATTGCATGGCTTCACCCAATCACAGAACAAAAACATACGAGTTATGGTTCCAGTTGTTTTGAGTTCACACTGTTTAGTGCACGAGGACTTGAAAGTACAAAGATAGACTTTTAGCTTTGAAAGTTTAGTAAGCTAATATTTAAACTACCTAAAATTCGTTAGCTACTTCTACGGCAAAATGCGCTGGTAGTACAACTACTACAAAGCAAAGTTGTATTGTTGAGCTGCAAAGTGGTGATGACGAGCAGGATGAGGGTGATTCAAGCCAGCTTCTCCGAGCGAATTCAAATGTGATAAGAAAAAAACAGACAGTTGGCCAAATTTCACAAGGTACGTATGCTCTAATATAATACGCTTATTCAAGAATGGAGTTTTCATCCGTCGTGCCTAGCGCGTGTAAATAGTATAGCATTATGGTCGGTACAAGAATGCATTTATTTGCAGTTGTTGTGCAGTTTAGTACGCCAGTATAGATGCTTCTCAAAAAGCCATTTTCAATTGCGATCACTTTGCCTGCGCGGGAGAAGCATTTATTTTTGAACTGTTGCCAATGCAGATATAGGTAGCTATAAAAGTGCACTCGCGGCCTGCGCAGTTAAGGCCCCGTCCACACTAGTTCGTTTTCGTTTGAAAACGCATACATTTTGATGCGTTTAGGCCTTCCGTCCACACTAATACGCTCGAATACGCTCAGCGTATTCACTGAAAACGCATCGATTTGAAAACGCTGTTGAAAGTGAATACAAGTGAAAACGCATACGCATCGTATTAGTGTGGACACTCGAAAACGGATACTTTTGAAAACGATGACGTCACCGCATTGATTGCCACTCTTCTCCAGGTCGTAAATTGCTGTTTTACGTCACACTTCGATCAGATTATCGTTTTCGACCGTTTTAGTGTGGACAGTCGAATACGCTACGAAAACGGTAGTGTGGACGCGAATCGATCGATGCGTTTTCGGTCTTACGAAAACGCATACATTTGAAAACGCATTAGTGTGGACGGGGCCTAAGAGGGTTGCGATAGAACTTGGCGTTAATAATAACATTTGAATTCGTTTCTTTTCATACATGTATTACATACTTTGAGTGTAAGTAAAAACTTCGAAACTATGTATAGGTTAGGTGCACGATGAACGGTAAATATACTTTAAAGCCCGAAGATTCCAATGGTGGTTGACGTCAAATTGCTAGAACAGAGACTCAAACACCAACGGTACACACTGTAAAATCTAATAACTTTTCTTTATTGCTTAGTTTCTTGGGATCTTTTTCCATGCGAAGTTTTTGCTCGGGGTGACAAA
This sequence comes from Phenganax subtilis, assembly GCA_025434845.1. Taxonomy (NCBI): domain Eukaryota; kingdom Metazoa; phylum Cnidaria; class Anthozoa; order Malacalcyonacea; family Clavulariidae; genus Phenganax; species Phenganax subtilis. Next base: position 17,151 of record JAOBYK010705329.1, read on the forward strand.
GCAATTGCGGCTTTTAAAACTGCCTTGGCCGAGGGTACGTCGTCAGCTTCGAGGTTGAAAATCATCGTCGTTGGAGAAGTCTATGCTGGAAAAACCAGTTTGATAAGGTCACTCAGCGGTCAGGAATTTATTGAAACCCGTGAAAAGACTCATGGCATACAAACGACGTCTGTCGTTGAATCAATCGTGCAAAATACGGAGTTGAACAATTTATGGAAAGTTGCTGATTGCGGCGAATCTCATCTAGATGCGTTAATTGCTCGAGTGGTATCGGACACATTGAAAGAAATGTCTGAAATTCCTAGCGGACAGATTCCTAAATTGCCTTCATCCCCTGTAGAAGATAATGGTAATCAGTTAATGAAACCAGCAGCTGCGAGCGCCAAGGGTTTATCTACACCTTCCCCTAGACAAAGCACGACTTCCAAGCTAGTGGTAACAGAGCCCTCTATCCATGTTGAAGGAAGTCCTAGGAAATTACCTGCCACACTAATTGCGAAAAATTTATTGAACAAAAGAAGTGAAAACATGAGCGTTAAAGTGAACTTTTGGGATTTTGCTGGTCATGAAATGTACGAGCCGATGCATCATGTGTTTATGAACAGTAGAAGCTTGTATTTGGTCGTGTTTAATCTTTTAAAAATGTCCACGTCCCACAAAAAGAGTCTGTGCAAATTACATTATTGGCTGAATTCAATCGCCAGCCACACAGCATCTTCAACGCCGATTATCCTTGTTGGAACGCATAAAGCCAAAGTAAGTTTAGGCTGGTTTTAGTGTTCGGTTAGCCTTTATGCATGAGTATCAAACATTGAACTAAAAACACCTGGGACGCTACCTCCATAAGGACTTGTGTATGATCGGATGAAGCATTGATTTCTATATAACTGGATTGCACATCCCTATATGTCAGCAGTCAAAATTTTGAAGCCATCGCGGCCATCTTGGTACTCCAAATTTGTGACTGGTTACCGTGGTTTCGCTTAACCGGAAATGTTTTAGCGGCCATCTTGGTACTCCAAATTCGTCATTTCGCTGGCTTCACTTTTGCAGCCAGATGTGCAATGCAGTTATATAGAAATCAATGGGATAAAGCCAAATTTCACCTCCAGACACGCGTGTTTACGTTGCGAGACATTCTCGCGAGACCATTTCAAGAGCGGAAATGCGAAGAAAGAATCTGTAATGTTTATATTTCCTGTCATGTATTGTTACATATTCCACTACAAAGTTGATTGCACTGTCGTTGGTAGCTTACTGTTTGGAAAACATCTTTTTCCAACTTTCAGAAGAGTCGTTTTGGAAATCGAATGAGCAATCTAAGGAATTTCATACAAATACTTTACGATCACACAGCAAGCTCCACTCCTCGCTCTACGTTTTTCTAAAAAAAAGAGACGTTTAATTTTCAATTTTATAGAAGTTATTGAAGAATAATCAACTCTAGAGTTTTCAAAGAGTTCCTTATCGTAAAAATATTGTGGTATATGCAGTTTGCGTGTTTTAAAACGATTTTTTAGTGCGTCTTGACCTAAATTTTTCGAAATTTAAAAAAGCCGCATTTCTCTGTTGTGCGAAAAGACTGGGCATGACTTCGTAAAGTTGGCTTCAAATTTCCGGCCGGTCGTCGCTTTCCAGGTGTTTTTAGTTCAATGGTACCAGATGACTATATTTATGTTAGACGTTTTTCTTTGAATCTTTTAAAGTGTTGTCTTGAATATGCAGCTCTTTTGACGTACCTAATTTCTGCATGCCTCATGTACATTTTTCTTGTTAAATTACTTGTTGGTATATCATATTCAACATGAGAACCCGTACACCTGATGCACCAATGTAAAAAGGAAAATTAAAATGATTTTAAACAACGAAATGATGGGGAAAAAACGAATGGAAAATTACAAAATTCTGTATCACAGTATGTCAGATACTGCTCTCTGATTACAGTATAAATGCATGACTATACGTCTCTTGCAAAATATCCTCATGACATAATAACAAACCCGTAAGGTTTGCCTTAGACGTCGCATTTTTTTGTCGAATTTAATGGAAAAACCTGTATTTCTCGAGAGTACATCGTCTAATTAACCGTGCCCAAAACAATAACTCAGGCTTGAATCATCTAAACTTTGAGTCTGTTTTAGGCATTCATATTTTAAGAAAAAAGCCGTCTTGTATTCATTTCAACGCGTTATACTCGGTGAGAGTGAGCAACCTCTAAACTAGGCCAAAGTCCTTAGTTTGTTGTAATTAAATTGAAGGCCAAAATACGGAGGCGTTTTATATTTATATCAACGAGTTATGCTCGGCGAGAGTGAGTAACCTCTAAACTACGCCAAAGCCCTTAGCTTGTTGTACTTACTACATTTTGTATTACTACTAAGTGAATTCTGTAGGAACTAAAGTTTGTATTGGTAAGTCAAAACTAATAAACCAAGTTCGGAAATAGCGATGAGCTCGTAATGCCAATAAAATGAACGTCTGGTAAACGAAGAGCTCGAGTGCATATTTGTTTGGTCAATCGCTAGAAGTTAATAGTGCTTGCCTTTTATCATGAAATAGTCACTGGGCTTATACGCGGGAGTGTTTATATTTGGGGAGAGGGAGGGGTTCTTTTGGAATGTTATGAGGGTCAGTGAACATAATGGGTGCTGTCGTTGTGTTACGCGCCCGAATACTAATTTTCTTTTATCCTGACCCGAACCCTAACCCTTGCAGTAACCAACAAACCAATCAGAACTCATGACGATTAAAGCAACGATAAGACCCAGTGAACTCTAAGAGACCTGGAACGATAACTTCGCCGCCATATTTGAAGCCAAACTGACGGCCACGATGAAGGTTTGGTGCTGAAAAGAGATATCAGTTTCAGCTGCCGATTTTAGCTCTTAAACTTTGTGGTTTTGAAGCACTTATGAGCTAAACTCTTCCAGAACGATTAAAATCTCATAATAAATACAAACTTTACCTGTAAAATAAATATTTAAGCTTGTTTTTGCCCTTTGAAAATGAAATTATTGTCTGTGAAAATGTAAACAAGAGATAAGTTTACTACAAAACTTGTGGCTTGAAGGTTTCAACTCTGTGTGGACATAAATTACTATGAAGTACTTAAAAATTGAATTTCTAGCATGCAAAAACATATTCTTTTACTAGTATTTTCTTTATTTATTCAAAATTTTGTAGCTTGAAATGTATTGGCTTCAGCCAATCACAGGAACCTCCTTATGCAGGTATATCGTTCCAGTTATTTAAAGTTCACTAATAAAACCAAATCCGGGGTTTATACATGGGGGGCTAATATTTGAAGAAAGGGTTATATTCGAAGGTTCACTGTGTATCAAGAATCATTGAATACTTGTTAGACTGTGATTTGATTTTGTTTGAAATATTTTAAATTTTAGTTAATTATTTGTATTTTGTAGGTCACTGTTGATTTTATTGAGAAAGCTAAAGCACTTTGCGAGAAGCAGTTTGCTTCAACGTTTGGTCCTCGTCTTGTCAGAGGTTTTAACAACGAAATACTTTTCGCTGTTGAGAACTCGCAAAGTGCCGAGGATGAAGGAATAACGAATTTGAGAAATGTTATTAAAAATGATGCATCGATGAATTTTTCGTTCGTTAACGAAGAGTTCCCTCTTCAGTGGCTTCATTGCGAAGAGGAAATAATAAAGTATGGAAAGGATTCTGGGAGCAGAAAGTGTTTAAATTTAGAGGAGGTTAAAACAATGCTGGAAGAAAGATGCATGGTGAAGTTCACTGAAGAGGACTTCAATTCCATGATGTCCTTTTTTCATGATAGTGGATTGATTCTTTTACCTGGTAAGTTACTGTTTAATTTTCTCAAACTCATGAATAGTTCACGAATAATTAAACCAATAGCAAATAAGTATTCGGCCACGAGATGGTATTTGGATGTTTTACCGGACGGGTACTGCAATATGCCGTATCGGATATAGTTGAACTTCAGCGGCCGGTTGTACGAAAGGATAAATTATCCTGTGGATAAGTGTTATTCAGCGGATAATTTTGCTATCCATCGATTAGTTATTCGGCCGATAAAACTGCGTTGTATACGAAGCATGAATAGCAAGGAGGATAGCTAGACATCGAAAGCTCGTTGCTATTGCCATGGAAAATGGCGTAATTTTTCTTACATTTTACTTGTTTTCAATTAATAATGTCTGAAACTTCGGTAAAAAGACAGCAAATCCCAACTTTTCGCGCTCAGAATGCACTCTTATTCGGCAGCCGGTGGAGGAAATTTTGAACGTCATCGGTCTCAAATTCTCAAGCCCGGTTCAAACGTCGAACTTTTCATGTGCTCATGCATTTCTCACAAAAAAAAAAGCTGAAGTCTGGCAGTGCGGACAATGTTTTCTGTGGATGCTCTGCCAAAACGATACCGTGCTCGCTATTAGCTTTCAAAATTAAACTGTAAGAGGTTTTCGTCTGGTATTTCACGTCTGGAAATTATATCTGCCATTCTGTGTAGTCGAGGAAAGTCATAGAAACGAAAACCGGGAATTCTTTATAATGCCACCTTGTTGTTGACGGTAGTTTTTATGTAGCTTTTCTCACAAAAATGCAATATTTATACACTACCTCGGGTAACTTTATTCATTTGATAGTGAATATTTATTCATTGAATAACGTTATTCAAGCTTCGTACAACGCGATTTCTACGCTGATTAAAATTATCCGTTGGATAGCGAGTTATCCACTGAATAGCGATTTATCCAGCTTTCGCACAACCGGCCCCAGTTGTCTTTTTAGAGACTCATGATATGTTAGGGAAGTAAGCCAGCGACGTTTTTGTCGTCACAGATGGCACGCGTACGAAACTCAGTGGTACGAAATTTTGACGTTATAGGTAGCGTCAGCCGTTTTTGTCTAAAATGGGGAAAAAATAGCATAGTTTGCTGTTCTATATTTTTAACGAAACGGCTGACGCGTGACGTCATTGGTAGCAACACGTCGCCTATTTATGCTATGGTTTAATCTCACTATTTTATGCCATGTTTTCGCTGTGTTTTTGTAAGGAAATATGTGTGCTGTGGAGGAAGGGCCATTGGTAAAGGATCTTGTGATAATGTCCCCACAGTATTTGGTAGATGTAATGACTAGCATCCACGAAGTCCCGAAGGATCGCATTCTTCAACGTCAATATTCGGATGAGTTTCGCAAACTGGAGTTGCAAGGTCGAATCGACAGCAATATTCTTGAGCATATTTGGAAGGAAAGAGACGTTAAAGCCGAGGTACTTGTGGAATTGCTTTCGTGCTTCAATCTACTTTATCCACTTGGTGATGAAGAAGAGTTTAAACAACAGCCGAGGAGGGAGTATATTGTTCCATGTATGCTCAAGCACAGATCAGATGAACGGTGTGAAAGGCGATGGCAAAAGGCTTGCGAGACGTGGAAAGATGATTCTCATAGAGAGTATGAGTTCGTATTCGATTTCGGTCGATTTCTTCCACCACCGTTGTTCGATTATCTCCTCGTGCACGTTTATCGTCATTGCTGCAAAACGAAAGGAATAACACCTGTCCTGGAAAGGCGTACGGCTATATTTTCTATTTCAAACAAGTTCTTATTCCGCTTGAAATTGGTACTCGAAGATTGCCAAATCTGGGTTTATTCCAGGTTTGTCTATATATATTGCCTATGAATGCGCACATCAATACGTGGACTTCTTTGCCGAGTCTCTTTTGGCTATTTTTTGTACTATTACGTGAAACTATATAAAATGTAGATGGTAGGTACAATTACGACTGTTGGTCTTCAGTCTTCATGAAAAGAGATTCGCTGCAAATGTATGCCGTCGTCATGTTATACGCTTTGCTTGTGCTTTCTACTTTGTTGTTAGTTTTTATCCACTGTACCGACTTGGTAAATGTTTAATATTTAAAATGTTTAAAAGGTTACACTCGAATCGGCTTTTTTGGAAAACATAAGTTAATCATCAACTGTAATTTTAAAATTATGTTACAATGCCAGAAAAATATAAAAGCAGGAAGCATCACGACCAGTGGGGCAGTGGCAGTGACTGACTTACTTTCTTTGAGAGAGACGCTCACGAAAACAATAAAAATTGTTATCGAATCCAGTCAAGCATAAAGTTCCTAGGTCACTTTTCTCAGTTAGACATATCATGAGCTGCAAAAAACGGTTGCTATATTTTTGTTGTCTATTTCATTTCCTTTATAGGTGCAAAAAAGGCGAAAACTTCCTTGACTTAGCCGATATTCTGAAGACAAAAGTGAGCGAAATTTGTCAGCAATACTTCAAGTACTTGAAGTTTGTATTTGGTCCACCATGTCCTCATGAAAGTTGTCAAGGTGCCACCTTCCATGTGAAGAATATTCAGCGACCTTACGAGTCGAGTTCTTCTGAGAGCGACGGAAATGCTTCACCAAGCGAAGAAGACGAGTTCAGCAAGCAAAGTGAGGAAGCAGAATCTAGCAGGCAAAGCGAAAACGACGCTACAGTGCAGATGAGCGCAAGTGCAAAAAATGGGCGTCGTCGTCACGTGATTCCTATTATTCCTTCTTCATTCGACCCACCGTATTGGTGTCATGAAGTTGATCTCAGCCAACTATTAAAGGACTGGGATCCAACTGCGTTAGATGAGGAGGTAAATATTCTAGTGCCATTTGAAAACACGAAGTGATGTCTGCATGCAGAATTTCAAGCATAATTCGAGATACAGAAAAAAGTAATAGTACGGTGAAGGCCATGTTACGCGATGCAATTTTTCTTCAACTTGCAAACCAGCTTTTTTTTAGAGAGATTTTATGTAGTGAAGTATGCTTAATGTGTTATTGAAACATCAGCGAAGTGTAACAAAGACTCGTGTTTATCAGTTTTTCATCACTCAAGGGCAGAAATCCATTGCAAGTTGCGTTGCGCCGTGTAACATGGCGCTTGTAGTGGAAAGTTCTGCGTAACGTAACATTCAAAAAGGTTATCTTTTTGAATCTACAGGAATGATTTTACAGCCACTGTTTTTTTGCTATTTTATATCATAGGATTTAAACGAATGTTGTGAGGAAGACGCAGATGCTCTTATTTTCCAGGGAGGTGCGTAAGACAATGTATGAAATACATAACTGTAATTTGTAGCTGTATTCTTTCAACTTGTTCTTTATTACTTAAGACGGTGGAATGCCATCGCTTATTTACTTGTGCTACAACTTCCGTGACTGGATTACTAGTACGGCTGTCAATAATATTAAGAAGTCTTAGACAAAGATGCATTTGCAATTGTCCAGATATCATAGTCTGTCGTCACCAGTCATCTGCCGTATGTTGGGCCCAAGGGGCCCGGGTCCCAGGTCCTCCATCAAGAGGGGGACCTTACCCAGTGGTGTAGAGTTGAGCCTTAAAACTTGGACTCGAGTTGGACTTGAGTCACATTTTTTGTGGCTTGTGACTTGACTTGTTACTCACACTAATGACTTGTGACTTGACTTGGACTTGCCACTATCGGTTCTTTTGCATATGCTTTTTCGGTGATTAAAAAGTACCGGAAGAACCGAACTTTTCGGTTAACTGCACAGCTCCAATGAATGCACAAGCCAAACCTTGTCGAAGGAATAATTTCTCATATGTGTGCGGCATCTTCATTGTACTGCCGGCTACTGTGTATGTACAACTAGGGTAAGAATGAACGGCTTTTTGTAACAGCTAGAACCTTAAAGACTCGTGTATACGGGCAGTTTTTCCCTGCGATTTTTCTTCTCTTCGCGTGTGTGACTGAATAGGTTGACTGATGAGTGCATTGACAAGACTGTTGCATCACGTGTATTTGCCATACATCCACTCTATCACATTCTTCAACCCAAGGACAAATTGCAGGCAAACTTGCCGGTGTAAACATGCCTTTACGTTTTGGAAAACAAGCGGTAGTAACTACTACTTCTTTTGCAGGGTGCGTTGAAAATTGTTGCCTTGATTTTGTTGCTGAAAAATTGGGAACGGAATGGAAAAGACTTGGGAGAAAATTGAACGTAGACGAAACCATCATTGAAAATATTTCTGCTGAGTTTCCTCAACAACGCGAGTGTGGATTTCAAGTACTTTGGTCGTGGAAGAAACATTGTGGCGCCAATTCATTAGTTAGCCATTTAATCTACTCTCTTAGATTGCTACCAATGAATGGTGTTGCTGAAGAATTGGTAAAGCATTATCAAGAATATCATAAGACAGAAAGTTGAGAATGCCTAATGACGAGTATGCAATATCGTCAATAATATTGTGTACTTGCTAATTGTTAGTTCAAGTCTATATGCATGATATGTGTTCTAGCATAAAGGCAAACACGGTAAACAGAACTAGATGCCTGCTGTGTACCAGTAAAAATTGATTAATGCAGTCGTAACTCTTTCGCGGCCATTTCATATCTTCAGTACATTTTTCACAACTTTTTTCGAGCAGGAGTTTTTTTAAAACTTTTTACTGTTGACAAATTTATCTATTTCTTTGGGGGGGGGGCACCGAAAGTTATTTCGGCTTCCCCTTTGAAAGAATAAAGGAGGCCATGCCTCCGGTTTCAACGCCTCTAGGTCATCATTTGCAAATTTCAAGAGTTTACACCACGCCTTCAGCAATACATCAGTCGCTCACTTACTTTAATGTAGGTTCATTGGCACTTCATCTGATATTTTGTCATTTTATGACCAGTTACTGTGGCTTGCTATGTACAGCCAGAATTATTATTTAAAATATCAAGTTTGATTAGATACCAGATAGCACTTTTATTTTTGATGGGAAAACTGTGTTTGAAATATTAGTTTATTATTTACTCATCCGAGCTGTGTATTTAACAAACAAAAATGTCTCGAACACGAATTAATTAAGATAAAGAATTGTGATACAGAAAATATTTAGAAATCATTATAAATTCTTTAATACAATAGTTTTGCGAGTTCTTTTTTTGTATAAGCAGGTTTTGGCGCCGTTGGGTAATAGGGACCTTTAAGATTCTACGACGCGAGAACGACGCGACCGTGAATATTGGGTTTACTTTATGTCGAAAGTATTGTTTACAAAATGAAATACAGCATTACTGATATTATAGTAACGTTTCAGTACTGTTATGACTCGCCAGCATTGGAAACAGCCTCTGCCATGTTTGAAAAAATTTATGTATCGCGTCGTAACTCTAGTTTTGGTAAGGGCGACGTGATTTTTGAAAACTGAAGTCGTAAACAAGGGAAACTTTGTACCCGAGACAAATCACAAGTTTCTTATTCTAAATTTTAGGAAAATTTTATTTATGTTCGATTCGTGATATAAACTGCTATAGCAACACAAATATATTATTTCGGGGGTGTGATTTTATATTTGAAATGAAAAGTACTCATTTCAATGTTCGCTTTGATGACCTCGCGTCGTAGAATCTTAACTAATGAAAAAAATTTCATTGCTACAAATAACCTTATAACCCTTTTATAGAGTTTAGGCCCTTTCAAACGTTGCGCTACTGAGGGGTTTCGGTTAATTATCTATACCGTCTTTAATGCATTCGACACGGCGGTAGTGCGATGTTCGAAATCTCTGGAAATCTAAAGAAAATTTGCAAATTATCATTTGAGAAAATCTTCTAGTATGTGCCAGTTAAAACTGGTTGTCGTGTTTCGTTAATGCTCTTGCAACTTTTTTTCTGATCACTAGAGCAGGCAATGATTAGCGAATAGCGATAGACAAAGAGTTCTACGAATCATGCAGTGATCAAGAAAAATGAACGTCGCTGATCATCGGTTACGTATGAGAATAAGTCTTTAGGGAGTTTAAGCTTCGCGTTCATAGGCTACGGCAAACGGCAGAGCTGTTTTTTCTCGGCAGACTTTTTTCGTCTCTCGTCTTTTTGGATTTTTCATTTTTTGTCAAACAGTTCTATTTCAACACCCTGTGCTAACACAAGTAATTATATTTGCCTTACTGTTTTTATTCTGGAAATTTTTTTTGGCCTGGCGTCTGACGTTTGCCGTTGAACGCGAAGCTTAAGCTCTATTTTATTCTGGTAAAAAGTGGACCTCTAATTAATTCAAAATTTGGCCACGTTTTAGTAGTTTAGATCATTTTGTTGTTTCTACAATCTGTTAAGTAATTATTGGAACTCAGGGCTGGAATCTTGCAAGCTGCAAGTGCAAGGGTGCAAGTACAACCTATGGCAGAGCCTCATGATGGATGCTTGCCAGGGAAAGATCCAAATGTATTAGAGAGCTTAAGCTTCACGTTCAACGGCAAACGTCAGACACCAGGCGAAAAAAGATTTGCAATATAAAGACAGTACGGCAAAGATAATTTTTTGTTTTAGCTCAGGATGTTAAAATAAAGCTGTTTGACATAAAATGGAGAATCCAAACAGATGGGAAACGAAGAAACTCAGGCAAGGAAAAAACACTCTGCCGTTTGCCGTAGCGTTTAAACTTGAAGCTTAAACTCCCTATTCTACTGGCCACTGCTACCGACAGGGGCGGCGCTAACCCTCTTCTAGTGGGGGTGTGTGGGAGATATTTTGCTGACTGGTTTGAAAATTTCCCGAGTCGTAAGCCTTGTAAATATGGATGTTTATATGCACTCTATTACCCACAATGGTCTCTTTTAAAGAATAAACAACAAGAAGAATGAACGCTAATGAGTGCATAAACTTAGTTGAAGAATGACTGAAATGTCTACTATTTTCGTTCCCTGGAATCTGCGCTCTTTTTGGTCGGCAAAAGCTCGAGGATACTTGATTATTATTATTATTATTGTTATTATTAATTGTTAAACCTTGATAGATGCTCCCAGAAGGACTTTTCAGCATCCATTTACAAATCAGTATTTACTCTAAAAACACACGCAATACTACATCATTCACATTTCTTCTAACAAAATTACATTAACTAGTATGTAAAAATTTTTCTAATACAATACGTTTATATTCAGTTTTAAAACTACTAAGACTATTAATATTTTTAATGTTGTTTGGAAGATTATTCGATAGTGTCACTGCTCTAAAATGAAAGGTTCGTTGACCAGATACTGACGTATACAGCGGAATATTTAAGTCGTTCTTGTCTCGTGTGTTAACATTATGAAACTCTGATCTCAATTCGAATTTCTCACATAAATACGGTGGTGCCATGCCAACCCTTTCATACATTTAAACGCCATTGTAGCATCCCTGAAATGTAACATATCTGGAACTGGAAGCCATTCCAAGTGTTGAAGTGACGGTGTGATATGATCATATTTCCTTGTTCCAGTTATAATCCGCGCTGCAAAGTTCTGAACACTTTGAAGCTTGGTAATATTCTTCTTCGCGGTATTTGACCAAACAGAAGAAC
>JAOBYK010705441.1:0-10045 GCA_025434845.1 Phenganax subtilis
CCAGGGGAAAATCTTCTGCATGATCCAGGGCGCATTGATGACCCAGTTGCCAGCAGTGAGATCTGGAACTAGCTTCTCCAGCCGCTGCATCATCTTTTCTGCTCGTTGATCAAACTCTTTACAAATGACCTGGATCTTGAAACTGCTCATACCGGGCAGAAATTCAAAAGTAGTGTAAATGCCTGTGGCCTCACCTGAAGTAGGTCACAAGAGCTTGCCAACCACACCTAGGGTTGGGTGTTCATTGGGATGTTGCTCACTTGGTGCATTTCCGAACATCTGTTGGTTCCCCCGTTCCGGCACCTTGGAAAGAGTGCAGCCGGTCACATCGATGACGTTCACCACGCGGCACAAGCGTTCCTGCCGTCGGCTCATGCGATCCAGCTCGATGGCTCGGAGCAACCAGCCGTGGAGAACGAAGCGCTCGTAGCGCTCGAAGGCACCTCCGGACGCTGGGAAGACGGATGAGGTGATGATGATGGTGATGACACCAGATCATAGTGATGATGATGATGATGATGATGATGATAAAGGCCACTAGCTTCAAGCCCCATTCCATCAATTGGAACGGGCTAGTGCGGGACCCCGTGCCTCATGGTCACCTTGACCTTGTGGCCGCCCTGATCCTCGAGGCCATCAGGTACCGGGACTTCATCCGCCAACTTGGTGGACATCCTCCTGAACCTCTCTTCAAGGCGGTCCCTGAGGGCGGCACGGTCATTCTGATTGTGGTTCTCTTTTTTCAGGTCTTTAACCTTCTTCTCCTCTCGAGCTTTGAGACCTACAAGAACACTTCTACCGTGAGCGGACGACGATTCTGGTCAAGGAGAACCACCTCCCAGGTCCTTGCACTGGCTCCTAGAGCTAGCTGGGGTCCCAAGTCCCCAGCCAGGGCTGGCACCTTCCTCCTCCTCCTCTGCGGCCTTCTTGGGGTCTATCACGAGGACTTCATGACTAAGCTCAATGCCAATGCCATGCCCTGGTGGCCCGAGGGTTCCGGACCAGCCACACGGTCCGGTGAAGCCAACAAGACCTTTGCCATTCAGTTCACCAACACGGCAAAGCCAGTGGCCTTGGATCCACACACCAACGTCTGGACAATTGCCAGCACTTTCCCAAGAAGAAATCCTACATTCGTGCACTCAAGCGGGCCCAACTTCACGGGCACACATGGTACAAAGGGAAGCTCTATACGGCTCAGATGCTTGGAGTCACACCACTTCCCTGGCAGGTCACTGACACTCCAATGACTTCCTTGGGGCAACCCAACTCATCACCACCTGCCAAACTACGGAAGAACAGGCTTCAAGGACTCAGCTGGAACATCGGCTCCCTGGGCACCTATAAATTTGACATCCTCCGGCAATGGATGCATCAACAGCAACTTGACCTTATTCAACTTCAAGACACAAGGTGGGGATTCACAGGTGATTGGACTGACAACACCTTTGCATATATCCACAGTGGATCTCATGATCGAGCAGGAGGGCTTCTGACCATCATCCGGAAGGCCTTCTGCCCTCCAGACAGGCTCTCCTGGCGAGAGGTCACTCCAGGGCGGCTTCTGCATGCCCGGCTCTACCTTGACTCCACGGGCCTTGACCTGGTCAACTTCTACCAGCATCCATGGACTGGATCTGACCAGCAATGCAGGGACAAACGCTCTGGACTTCTGGACACGTTGGATGGCCTTTTGGCAGGTCTCCCCCAAAGGAATGTGGTCATTTTAGCCGGTGACTTTAATAGCAGTTTGCCTCGGACACCGCACTGTGTCGGACTTCACGACTTTCAAGGCCGACGAGGGCGACTTTCTGGCACTCAACATCAGGATGCACAGCTCTTGGCTGACATTCTACCCAGAAGAGGGCTCCTGGCCATCAACACTTGGGACACCTCGCTTGGTCCCACCTACCAGGGAGGCCAGGGGCATCTATCTCGGATTGACTATGTCATGGTCCGGCACAAAACCAGTGACTCCATCACAAAGAAACCTATCTACCTGGAACACCTTCCAGGCAAGTTTGGTCACACAAAGGATCATGTGCCGATTCTGTTCAATCTTCCCTACAAATGGCGGGGATGGAAGCAACCTCCCTTGGGTCTGAACAGGATCCAACAAGATCTTCTTCAACGGCACTGGCACCTTCAGAGTACGGATTGGCACCACTGGCGTCAGGACCTCGGCACCCGAATCGACAATCTTCGGGATCAAACACCAAATCTGGAGGCTCTCAACCAGGTTTTGATGGATGCGTGTCTATCTTTCCAGCCTTCTGGGAAGTCAGACAAACCTTCAACAACCAACTATTGGTCCTGGGCCTCCACACTCTCCCGGCTCCACCTTCCTGATATCGCTCAGCGGGCTCACCACTCATCCAAGCAGGAGCAAATCTTTGGCTCTTGGCTTCGAGTGACTCGGATTCAAAAGTGGCGGAGGGCGGCCACCAAATCGGCCAGAGAAGCGAAAAAACAGAAACTCCAGGACACCATTGATACCGCCAGGCATCACTGGTCCACCAACGACACCCGACGCTACTTCAAGGTGGTCAACTCCCTGACGCCCAAACACCGACCCCCACGTCCTCAACTTCGAAAGCATGAGGGCATGCTCATGTCCCCTGAAGATGAACTGAGGTGGATTCTTGACTACATGGAAGGGGTTTATGAGGGGACTGACCTGCAAGGAGTCAACTTTCAACTTCATGCACTGCCATTTGGACCAGGTGACATCACACACTCACTGCGCTCCTTGTATGGACACACCAGTGTCCCTGCGCATGTGGCGCCCAGCTTCATTTGGAAATCCATGGCTGAGGAACTGGGCAGCTTGCTCTACTCCTGGCTATCCCATTGGATGGCTGCAGGCCACATCCCCAGGGAATGGCGGACAGGATGGGTAGTTCTCCTTCCCAAGCCCAACAAGAAGGTCACTGAACCTAAAGCTCTGCGACCCATTGCCTTGCAAACACCTCTTTCGAAGACCATTATGTCCATGTTTGTTCACGAAGCCAAAAAACATACTCTTCGTGCTCTCACATGGTTTCCGCAATTTGCCTATTTGCCTGGGAGAGGCACTTGGGAAGCCATCTCCCGTGTCCAAGCTCATGCCAGGGCAGTACAAGCACTTCATCACAAATGGCGATATGAGGCTGGCAAAGTTCAGGCACCTGGGGAGAAAAAACCTCCGGTCTTTGGCGGATGTCAACTTTTTCTTGACATGACGGGCGCCTTTGATGCAATGCCCAGAGAACACCTGCAAGAGGCCTTTAACCTCCTTGGTCTTCCCCAAGATCTCTCAGCTCTGCTGTTGTGTTGGCACACAGAAACCTCCTACATTGTTCAATGGAAAGGACTCTCTGCCGTTCAACCCACTCATAGAGGTGTGAGACAAGGCTGCAGGGGTGCACCCTTCTTTTGGGCATGCTTTATTGCACTGGCACTTGAACATGTGGCGGCGGAGACCTCTATCAATTGGATGAGGGAATGCTGCACCTTTTATGCCGATGACGGGCATGCCTGCTTTATATTTCATGATTTTGACGAACTTCACTTTGGGTTGGTTTGTTTTGGGAAGCTGATCACCATTCTGGAACAGCTGGGCATGACCGTGAATATGCACAAGTCAGCCGTTGTTGTACGCTGGGGTGGCACAAAACACCAACAAGCGCGGAAGCTGTATGTGAAAAGGAAGCTGGAACATCAAGCACTCCGCATTCCGAAAGATGATGGCACATTTCATGAAATTCCAATCAAAGAGAAGCACGAATATCTTGGTATTCAGATGGGATATTTTAATTTTCAGCGTGATACGATGAAGGCCAGACTTCAAGCAAGCAAACTTCGATTCAAACAAATGCATCGTTGGTTTTCCAAGAACTCTATGCACGCGGCACAGAAGGTGGCTCTATGGCAAACATGCATTCTTCCCATAGGGATCTATGGACTTGATGCAACAGGTACTGACAGCACCAGCATTCCCATATTCTCCAAGGCCATGACCACTATGATGAGACAAGCAGCAGGAGATCACTCATATCAGACTCACAAGTCACATCATGCCTTTTTTCTCGAGCACCACCTGCAACACCCGGTTGCTGTGCTGCGGGGGCGGATGGCCTCTCAACTTCACCGACACGAGGCAAGACTTGTTCAACTGCATGAGATGGACGTTCTTCATACTTTGGACTTGGACTCCCTTCGATGCTCAATCAATCTTGTTGACACATGGCTGCAGGAACTCAGCACATCAGAACCGGGCAACTCTCTTCCTCTCGCAGAGGCAGGACTGGAATGTTACACCTGTGGGCTTATGTTTCGACACTACTACACGCTCAAAAGACATGAAACATTTTCGCATGGGATTCTTCACACCAACGGTCCTCCACTGGATATTGGTAGAGACTCGATTGATGGCAGACCAACCTGCAGACATTGTGGAGAACATTTCATTAGCTGGCAGAACTTCCGACATCACATCTCCTCGTTCGCATGTACCAACTTCGATCCAACCAAGGCACCTCCGGAACAACTTCATGCCTTCCGGACTCGGCTGCTGGACTACTATGATGGAGGAGACCTGGAACCACTGGTTAGAGATCGTCCGCTTTGCTACTTTCTTTCCCAGCGGTGCATACTTTGTGGATTTTGGTCCTCGAGACTTCAGCAAATGTCTGCACACATGGGGAGAGATCATGGGGACATCTATGCTCTCATGGGGGACGTTCTCCCCAATGTGGTGAGGGCTCGTGCCTCCTCTCCATGCGAACTTTGTGAACAAGCCTTTCGGAGCAGGACCCACACATGTCCAGTGAAGAAGCAGCTGGGCCTAGCCTTGGCCTACCGGAAGCACCGGGAGCAATTCCCGGCAAGTCCTCCACCTGTTCCACAACCTCCTCAAAGGATGGAAGCCCAATTCTCCTGTGGACTTTGTCCTCGGAAGTTTGTGACCGCGGCAGGCCTTCAACAGCATCAGGTCATGGATCATACCCACTCCACGACGACCAGGACCTTTGTCGCTGGCCGAGATCAAGTACCTGGGCAGACCCAATGTGCACACTGTCAATCCAAGTTCCTGAGTCTGGCTGCTCTACGGCACCACATTGATGGAGGACACTGCTCCACTCCACCTGATGACGACCCGCCCCTCCTGTGGCATCATCCGCTGATCATCTCCGGACTTCATGGCGGGACCTTTGACCATCTCATGGCCTACAAGTCCCTGATTCGACGACTTGGGTACATCTGCGGGCTTTGTGGACATCAGTCTGGGAGCTCAGTTTCCTTGCTGAAACACCTGGGGAACCATCACAATGAGCACTGGCCTCAAGCCACCTCCTATGCTGAATGGCTTCAAACGGATAGTGCCTTGCGGAACCTGGGCTGCTCCTGCCTCCGGCCGCCGAAAACACCACATGTTTGCACAGTCTTTACCCAGCTGGCTCTCTTTGTTCACCATGATCTGACCAGACTTCATGGAGGCAGTGATGATGTGATCATGTCCTTTGCTCTTCGGCTTGATCTACAAGTACTGAGCCCTACCATATCGCTCTCCTTCCCAGACCTGGACAGCAAGCTTGCCACTGGCCTCTTTGCAGAGCTCATTGAGGATGACACGCTTTGCACAGCCCTTAGCACCTGGTGTTGTCTGTGCGGGAGGCAAATTGATCCACGTGACATGCTCCAACACCTGTGGAATCAACATGCCAAACACGCCAACAGGGGCAGTTTGTTTTACAAGTACCTCACCATGTTTCAAGTGAAGCAATCAACCTGCTCCATTTGCAAGGGTCATCCCACCGCAGCTCAGTGCCCGATTCTCCTGCAATTGGCCTCACTGCTTGCCATCCTTCATCATGGACATGGAGACGGGGGAAGTCTCCGAGATGTGGGGAGCACTGAACCAATGGGTCAAGATGGAGGTCGACGAGGAGAAGAGTGCCAAGAGGCCCCGATCCATCACGTCGAATGGAGGGAAGGGGCAGGGAAAAGGAAAAGGAAGAAAAGGCCAGGTGAAGAACCAGATCACCAATGGAGAGTCCACACCCAACACAAACAACCTGCTGCAGGTCCTGAGCAGGCTAGTGCTAAGGCACGAAGACACCCTCCAGTGTCTGGCCACGGAGACGGACTTCTTCGTTTTTTTGAGCGCGGGCCCAGGGTCCATCCTACCTTGCATGATGACTCAGACCACAACTTGGCATCAGACACCTCAAAGCGAGAGGACACACCCCTTGAGGATCCTGGTTCTGAAGGCACTGCTGGAAGAATTGGTGAAGAGGGCACAGAAACTTCAATCCACGGCCTCCTCAGATCCCTTGATCCAAACATTGCAACGCCTGGGATTCCTGAAGCTCGACCAGGAGAATGGGAACAACTTCTCTTTCCCAAGGATGAAGTGGGATCATCAGAAGCAGGCGATGGAAGCCCAAGAGGATGCTCCTCTCACAGTCCAGCAGGCTCTGCACACCCTATCACGGATGCTCACTCTCTTGCAACAGGAGGACCTGATCAAGCGCTTTGGGGCCCTGCGTCCGGCCCAACAGATTCAGAAAGTCATGACCACGGACACAGACAAGCCCTCCGCAGTGATTCCATGGCGGGTCACCTTGGCCTTGACCAACCCACACTCCACCGAGATGAGGGGGCTTTGGCACCAGCTCAGCCACTCCGGGCTTTGGCAACTGATCTTGGGCAGGATGCGACCCGCGACCCAGCACAGGACACCTTTGGCTCAACACCTGGGCAAACTGCTTGGGGACCTCTGATCCAGCCTGATCAGGCACCACTGAGGCCACTGACGAATCCGGCATCAGCTTGCTACATGAACTCGGTGGTCACGGGATTGGTGTGGAGTGCTCAATGGGCAGGAGGCTTGAGTGAGGACCACTGGTCCAACTTTCCGAGGGTCTTTGAGACCATTGCAGATGTGTCACCAGAGGGAGCACCACTTCTATTGTGGGCAGATGGGCAATGGACCACCTTACTTTCCACGTGGCCGGAACCTTTTAGACAACATGATGTCATTGATTTTGCTCATCACCTTCTTCAACAGCTGAACCCCAACTTTCTCAGTTGTTGTTGGGAATCCCGGCTGGAACAGGATGGGGAAATCCGTGTGGTGGATCAAAGTGCCCTGGGGTGCCCTTTGCACCTATACATCTGCAGTGAGCAAAAGAATGCACTGCTGCCAACCGACCTGCAAGGTTTGATCTCCAACTGGAGCCTGGCATCTTTCGGTCTCCATGGGTTGACAGAACCTGCAGACGTCACATGCCTCCACATCGATCGCTTCGACTCGAGGGGCAAGAAAAATCGAACCAGACTCAGCTGGGACTCTAAGGTGTGGATGCCCTTCTTCTACAACAACAAGCTTGGCATCGACCACATTCCATTTGTGGTCACGGCAGTATCCTATCATTTGGGATCGGAGCCCACCTGTGGACACTATTGCACGGCGGTCCTGGCGGGTGGCTTCTGGTGGGTCTTCGACGACGGCTCCGTGCCGGAGAAGTTCGACCGCATCCCAACTGTGATCCAGGAAAACTGCTGTCTACTGTGGCTCAACTGCACGCCGCATGGGGGAGCAGAACCAGTCTCAAGTCTGACGGAGGAATCTCCAATTCTCTCTGAGGAGGAGAAGCTTGCGAACATCATTCATGACCCCTCCATCAATGATGACTGGCACCACAAATGGCTTCAGGCTATTGACAGGCTTGATGCTGACATCCTGGTGGCCCACCCGGGACTATGCCATCGGCTGGTGAAGAAGTGCATCATCTGCCAAAGTTGGCCTCGTGACATGAATGCGCACCTTGAAGTGGCACATCGAGAACTTTGGGAAGCATCCCAACAGATTGCAGAGAAGTGTGGAGCAGCCTTCAGCGCGAAAGCTCATCCTACTCGGTGGTGCGCTTGCCAGCCCTACTACACCACTGAGCTGACTGAGGACCATCCGTGTCCCTGCCTTCGCCAATTTGGCATTTTGCACCTAGCTCTACGCAGGAGTCAACCAGCACAAGCCAGATCAAATCTGGCTCGCTTGCTTGACATGACCTTCAGCTGAAAGCTGGAGCTGGTTGTCCCTACGGGGACCAGGCGGATCAAAAGGATCCACGCCATCATCACTCGATGAGCGTATGGAAAGAAAGATGATGATGATGATGATGATGATGATGATGATCGATGTGTCTTGTGCATTTGCTAAGTTTTTGGTCTTGAGGACTATTCCGTGATAGCCAGTGGCTGGAAGCTATGCCTGCAGGACGGCCTTCAGTGGCTGTATTTGAGGCGGCACAAAGGCAAGCATGAAGAGATTGCGCCCGCGACGCCAAAGTGGGGACAAGCATGAAGAGATCGCATCCTGGGTATGCTAGATATGATAGACTCACACAGCCATGCGCGCATGTATAAACCACCACCACTTTATCAGAGTCACCTGCTGGCAAATTGGAAATCAAGAAGCCTTTGGCATCGCCATATTCCTTTGTGCAATGTGTTTGGAGTGGATTGTAAAGAGGCAGTCTCAAAAAGTTTCAAGCTTGAGACCCATCATGATGAACTTATCAAGCCCGCAGGGCACATAGCGTGTCAATGACTCGACCTGGGCTGCTGGATGTGTCAGTCGGATGTTTGTATATAAATGATGTTGTAAAAATGAGATGCTAGAGGAGCCTGTGCAGATGCAGGCAGAAAACCACAAGCATTCAGCAAGTTGACCAGTGCAAGCCAATTTGCACAGCAACTCGCACACATGTATGGTTTGGAGGACATATGTGTGGAAAAGATGACGGGAAATGGCGAAGACTACCGTGGATGCCAGGCATCAACAAGGTGGGACAGAGGCTTTCTAAACGCAGTGTTCATTGTCATTTCATGAGAGAAATCGCCGCTCCGTGCAGAAGCGGCACAGCTTGCCAACGCTGGGACTCGAATAGCCCTCACCTTGTGGGACTCTACACATCCTCCAACTATCCAAGTTCTGACTTGACTGAGAACTACTGCCGCAACCCTGGGGGAAGTGGAGACACGATACTTGGCACCGCTTCAGATTGATTTAGCCGTTAGTCGTTAGCATCCCTCCCCCTACTGTAAACGGAAGGTGGATGCCTTGGTCTCATCGTGCCAAGGATTTGGTGCTTCACTTCTGACCCTGATGTGCGGTGGGACTACTGCGATCACTTGCGACTTTGGACTGTCCAAGGTAGCTGCGAAGCAGATTTGACTTGCAGCCGGAGTTCCATTGCTGCAAGAGAAGCCTGTTAAGGAGGGGAGTGTGTAAAGGGCCACAGATGCAATCCACCAGAAGGCTCTCATGTTCAAGCGGCAGTTTTGTGACGGGTGCGATCGGAAAGCAAGTTCGGGAGAAATCAAGCACATTTATGAGATGCTACTAGGAACAAGTGCATCGCTACTAGTAACAGGTGCCACGCTACTAGGAACAAGAAGCTATCAAAACAATAAGCTACTAGGAACAAGTGCAAAAGGGGGATTGTGAGGTTCGTTTGTTTGTGTGTTGCCTGTCATTTTTGCATTTCTGTATATATTCAGCATCTATCCTTGGTGTTGATATCTTCAAACTTGTCCCATGGGCCTGTGGGGATTCCAGGCGCCCCGAACCGACCCTTGCACCTGCATCCGGCTGTGCCTTTGCTGCCTTCTTTTGCCGGTCCTGTTTTCTTCACTAGCCCTATGTTCACTCTTTGCCTCCCAATCTAGTTCCCTCGAAGTTCACCACCTCGTTGTCGAGCAGGGTTTGGTGCTCTTCTGGGCCAAAAGTGCAAGCCTCATGCCCAATGTTGATTCTGACTTCAGACCAGAACCATCCAACCTTTTGTTGTGACAGGACGTCACCATAAGGTACCTTGTAGATCCGTGTGATGCTCACGGCGTGGATGTGTCAACTCTTGCGACAATTGTGCGCAGATGGCCCGTATTCCACCGTAATCCACCGTCGTGAATCATCCACGCCCACAGGTCTTTTTGGCCTCACCCGCTAGCTTCAGGGGGTCACCCGCGGGTGTATCAGGTCTGACGGTCACCCCCTTTT
>JAOBYK010705552.1:0-10043 GCA_025434845.1 Phenganax subtilis
TCTTTTAAAATTCTAACAATTTTATATGAAGCTGGACCCATAAAAGGCAAACAAACAGAAGATTGATATTCAATATCAATCTCATATTCAATATTGAATATCAATCTTCTGTTTGTTTGTGCAAATTTTTAATAGAATGTAATTCCGATTTTTCAGATTCTTCATCCTCACTACTAAAATAGTCTGTACTGTCTGAGTCTTCTTCAACATTGTTTACATTACAAGTTTTACAAGCTTTTAATGAACCAAAAATTTAAAATTTATAGATAAACAATTAAAAATATTCGCCATTTATATTTTCTTGATTTGTTGAGTTCATTATGTCTCCTACTATAGGTTTTTCAATTTCTTTAAAAAGTTTTGATTATGAAAATAATGAAATATGATTCATCTTTTATCAGATATTAAATCATTATAAATCAAACTCTTCGATGTGGGAATTCCCCCTTGAACATGTTCAGACATGTTATTATCATTTTCCTGGAATTAGCATAACCAATGACAAAAATTGGCTGTGCAACAAATGTGCTAAAATGCTTGATGCTGTCGTCAGAATCGAATGTTGTCTGAAAGTTAAGTTTAAGTCTTGTTTTGTACTTTCAACCTTTAAAGTAACCATGCCCTAGAATGGACTGAGCCACGCATTAGAATGGAAGGTTCGGAATGTCCAAAAGTTGTCTGAAAGTTAAGTTTCAGAAATATCTTACAACCACAAATGTGCCAGAAGACTCCAATTACATACTACTCGCTAAGCTTAGGCATCGACATCTCCAAAGGCAACAAATGACAAAGCCGTAGAATATATAAAATTTCACAGTGTAATAACCTTCAATGAAGGCTACAACAATAAATCTATAACACTCATGCACTCTTTGGGCGAAGGGAAGCACTTATACAACATCACAACAGCAAAGCACTGAGGTTTTTGAGCTGCTGTATTATGGCACAATGGTCAGCTTCTATTTGCAAATTTTCTCATATGTGGAGCACAATATCTTGCTAAAAGAAAAGACTTCACACAGAAACTATTCTGGCTCAGGCCTTTTATTTCAACATAAATTATTTTTGGGTGGACTATAACTTTAAATAAGTAACGTTGGTATTCTAGAAAAATGTTGTATGAAACTTTCCTTGAAAGCAATAGAAACTAATCATATTAAGTTTAAAGATTCTGAACATTGTCATCAAAAGTTGTCTTATTTTGATGACTCGTTCTTTCCAAAAGATGATATCATCGCTTCTGGATTTACCATACATACTAGCTCAAAACTAAAGATCAACCTGCTGAAAGGCATAGTTCCTTTCTAGAAGTTTTGGTAGGGTCTGAAATTATGATGCCCTGCAGTTCTTTTCACAACCAGGAAGTAAACCATTCACCATTATCAATACACTTTTTCACACCAACTTTATTTCTGCACACTGGAAAGACAAGTACTGGATAAGTAAATACGTACCTCATAAAGCCAATCAGTTAGCCGAATGGCATAATGCCATTGTTTCTGTGGTAGCTCTGTTTCGGTTGCCATACGAGAATAAGACTGGTGGTAGTCGTTCAGTTTGTTTAATTGATCTTTCAGGTATTTGGTAATAGTGCAAGTCCATTCTATGTAAAGAAGAGAACTATATCAAACAACTATTCCATTAAGCCGCTTCTCAGAACTTGTGTGGTCTACGCATTCCCCCACATATTACTTTGAAAGTTATTGACTAGATATCATGAATGAAGAAATACCTTGAGCAGGATCACTAGCTTGTCTTTTCTTGTTTCTTGACTCTGATATCAAAGCCATCTGGTGAGCAGTAGTCATCTAATTCAGAAATGTAGTAAGGTGTACAGTATTTCACTGCGCGAATACCAAATCCTTTGCACACTTTATCAACAGTTTAAAAAAAATTTTAAAAGATACATGCTTTATCAGCATCAAAGCTTGTGATACAGATATTACAGGAATGTTTTGCACTAAGTTTTTTGTCATTTATGAACTTGTTTTTAAAAAGTTTTCCTGTTTTTGTTCAAAGCCATTTAGATTGATACATTTCAGAGGTCATTTTACAAGGTCAAACACTTGTTGCATGAAACATCATGTTACAAAATTCCCTACAGAGACCATCACAAAGCTCTACACATGTATGCTCTACACACCACAAAGCCTGATTTTCATCACAGCTATTTGTCCCAAAGGGATAAGAACATTACACAACATCCAGTAGATGTTGACCAGCTTTCTCCAGGTACAGCATATATCCAGACACCAAGCAAAGTTTGAAAGAAAACAATCCGCACATTGAAAACAGTTAATACTTAGCTTTATATCACATGATTCGTTGCAATCCATTGGTGATGGCAACGGTCTGTGATCATTGATGTGAAAAGGATTTATCTATTGGAATGATAAGTTTTTTGTTTCATTGCGCATGAACAATGGATCAGGGAGAGTACCCCCAACCCGTCAAATGCGATGAATTAAAGTTTAAGAAAGGCAAGTTTACGTTTTTATTCCATGTTTTGATTACCTTTCTTGCATTGAAATTTCCATGGTAATCAATTTGCCAAAGTTTGAACTTGCGGGATATAATCAAACACTCCTTGTCATGACTTTTTGCACAGCTTTAACTTTGTGCAAATAATTTACAAGGTTCATTATATTTCTTTAATGGGTACTAACAATTCATGGCTTAATAGTGAGACACTCCATAAATCAATTAGAGTTAATCTAAAAGTGATTAGCTGGTAAAAAAACTAGCTTCACAATTACACAATGTAAGCAATGTATGGTTCTCACTTGTTTAAGACTTCAACTTAAAAAAAGTTGAGATTCCGAATAACTTTTCCTTTCTTTGACAATTCTTCAATGAGGAACTCACATCATTAATCCATTGAAGATATTCTCTTCGTTCAATGGCAAAAATTGAGAGCAATACACAACCCATTTTGGGAAATTTCCCAATTTAGCACATTTGTTTCTCAACCATGGGAGCAATATAAATGCAAATGTATGTGACATTAAATTTCATTATTTTTTCAGTAGCACAAGAAAGCTTGGAAATTCTCATAACCCTAATATTGCTAATAAACAAGGCAAGCTCTGAAAGTCAACAGCAATACGGAGCCACTAGTGACGACATACTACATGACAATCTCATATTACACCAATGAACTTTTAGCACAAATTATATTTTGCATAATACTAAAATTTGTGCACTTAGCCATCCCAGAATTCTTGTACTACACAAAGTTTAATACAAGTAAGGCAATATAACTACTTAGCAGCTGCATTATTTGCATGGTGGCATTCCTAATGAATCACTTAGAGCATCGTAACATCATGCTAATCCTTACGTGTGTGTACATGGGTACTGCGAAGGATTTTGTTTACCCCATTGGCCTTTATCTTATTATTTTAAGTTTACAACAGAAAATTTGCTTGTAGGCAAAGCATAACGTAAAAACAACTAAGTCTTACATTACATTGGCCAAGACAAAGAGTGAAACTATATACCTTGATGAACCAAGTAGCACGTATTAAAGGCACGTTGTGTTCACAAATGCTGTTCAAAAGCTCCTCTTTCTTGTTAAAAACAGGAACCTGTAAATGAACGTAAAAACAATGGTCTACACAGAGTACAACCACATGCATCATCACCAGTTTCTCTGGTTTGATAAATAAATGCAAGATACTGTTGTAGTGACTAATTACAAAATTTCCAGCAAATACACCAACCGGTTTCTAATGAAGAAATTATAGCACCACATGCCCGCCAATGAATTATGTACCTGTGTTATTATTCATTGACCAGTTGTATTCTCATTAGCTAAGCTTTCACAGATTACCCTAGGTATGTGAAGGTGTTCAAGCTACTTATCTGCAAACACACAACTAAAGAAATAATTGGAGAGAGACCATAATATTTCGGAGGTGGTTTGAATGAAATTACAAAAGTGTGAGAATTTTTTCGCTTTGACAGATATGCAATAACAAAGGATGGTTGGAGCTTATTTCCCACACATTTTTTTGAACATCTTCATGCAACTTAACAGTTTTAAAAAAATAGAAACACGTTCTACAATTGTAATGTTTACTTTGGCTATTCAAGAAAATCTTTTCCCCTTGACTTGCTGTGCCACTTGCATGACTGCAGAATGATTGTGCAGCACTGCATTGTTATTTGTCAAGCAATCAAGCATGATAAATTATTCTTGCCACTCAGTTGGTATCAAAGAATTAAAATGATAAAAGAAATTGTGCATTTGGCTCACACATGATATCAAGACATACGATTCAATCTGGATATCCTGCTTAGGCTCTTGCACACACATCCAACTTTTCCTAAAAAATTAGACTTTTCTCTGATATTCAAAAGTTTGCATCTGCCAGAGGAGCATTTCCAAATGATAGAAATGACTATAAACTACATGGAAAAGCAACAGGGTTTTGGCGACCAAAATTTGACTTGCTAAGAAGTGTCGTTAGGTCAGTAAATATATCAATTCCAGCAAGAACAACTCTGTATCTCTCTAAGAATTCAGCTTGAACCATATTATCACATAAAAGCACCCATGACTACTAGTCCAAAAAACATTAAAAAAAACTGCATGTTTCTGAGATCTCCAGAATATTTTAGTAGCTGCACACTGTTACAACGTGCCTATTGAGTATTACATATCCAAAAATGGCTGCATGTGAAACTCGAATCTATAAGCTATGTCTCAATTTTTATTCTTTCACCCTGTAGTTCAAGGTTTCCAGATGTGTACCCATCAATAGACTCACCTGTTTATGCTACCAAAACAGTGCTAGCCTTAAGTAGAGTAACTGCATATCTTAAGTTGTTCTTGATTTGGAATGCAGCATATTGTCCATGCTCTTTGATTGTCTGATTCAGGCACACATTTAATCTTTTCCCATAGGCAGAAAATGTAAGGGCAATGAGTGCTTTATAATATGCCTAGATGAAGCATCTTTGCCATTTTTAAAGACAGGTTCTCATTTGCCTTTCCATATTTAATCATTTGATATTGCTCATTGTTGGTCTTCTGTAGGTCTTTTTACACAAAAAAGAGATTCTCATCTGACAAATGGTAGCTAGTCTCTCCCGCAAACCACACGCACAATTTATCTTTCATTAACTTAGTCTGTGATATATCCCCGTATGTGGGATGCAGCAGTTTAGAATGAGCTAACAAGTTATTTTAGAGACCTTTAACAAAGAAATTGCAATTTTCACAGGTGAATTTGTTTTCCTAGATGGATTTTGGATCCGCTGTTACAATTTCGTAGGTTTTATAAGGGTGCCCATGTACCCCACGTGAGTTTTGAGTGAGTGTCCACATAAGTGTTTCTTCTATAGTATTGTTTGTAGTTTTAACATCTGTAATGCAATACCTTCCTACTTGCAAGAGCTGCCAGTGATTTACTACCAGCCAGATCTTGAAGCCAAGCAGCTACAGGGCCTTTTGTTTTTGATGTGATCTAGATATCAAAAAAATGCACAAAATTTCCATTAAATTTCCCCAGTGTACCCAGATATAATACTCCTCTAGAGTCAATTCTATACATTCTGCAAAGTTGTGACGCAGAAGAAAATAGGAAGCTTAAACACTCATGACTTGACAAACCATGTCAGCTTTGCTAACCATATGTAGGTCAAGAAAAGCTAGAGAGCATACTCAGAACGTTGTCAAGTCATTAAGAGCACATGTCAAAGCTGTTGAAAACGAACCATTGACAGCGTCCACATTTACGACACCGTTATTAAGATGACATAGCCAAGGTGACATTGTACAAGAACTCATGTGTGCACAAGCTCTCTAATAGGATGTAAAGAACGTCAGAGCAGTCCCGGAAAATAATCATGTTAATGTTTGAAGTTTAAAAGATTAAAGATGTATGGTGCATAATTATACTGTTCTTACAGGCAAGAATAACTCTTTATTCTGTGCAACTGGTTTCTTCTTGTTGGTATCATGGAAGGTATTGCTTTTCTGCTTTTCAGTCAAAATGGTGTTGAACGCAACAGCAAACTGAAACAAAAAAACTTTTCTAAGCACTACAGTATGAGAGGAAATATTAGTAAACTGATCCAGACCAGTTAGCTGGAACGGCAGGCTTCCCATCTAACTGAACCAGCTTGATTCATATGAAAGAGTCTTAACAGGAAGTATCGTTCTACAATGTCTATTTTAGGGTGAAAAAATCTATTGGCATACCATAAAAATTCTCTTTCTTGCATTTTTTTTAGGGCAAGTACCCTAAACTTGGTCAATAAATCTCTGTAACCCAAACAAGCTACAGTGGCTTGCCAAAAGTTTAAAAACACTGTTCAATAGTGGAAAAAATGACGTCTTCTCATATATTTGAAGTTAATGCTCTAATTTAAAGAAAATTTGCCTCACCCACAACACCTATGTCAATATTGTTGATACAAATACCATTTGCAATGACAGCTACTGCACGATGGAGGAGCCCAAAGCAGGAAAATGGAGAGAGGAAAAGAAGTTAAAGAATAACAGAGACTTCGTTGTGGGCATGGCAAGCTGTGGAGCCTACAATATCAGAGATAGTACAGAAGGCCAAGAACCACACACACACACAAAAATGCCAAGAATGCTTCAACTTTACATAAGTGAGGCTATTGAAGGCTCTAAAAGACATCACCACAAGACAACAGGCAATTACAGAAACTGGTAAAGAAGGTCAAGAGAGCACCAGCAAGAGGTTAGGCTAAAAAACAGAGCAAGGTAATAAAACAGTGCATTAGTGAGAAAATGTCACAAAGATGACTACATTCATTAGGATACAATGGAAGGCAGGCATGTAGCATGCCACTTGTACAAGATATAAGTGGGAAAAACAAAATGGAATAAGAAAGAAAGATGAAGAATAAGGCAATGGCATACTGGAGAAAGTTATTTTCACTGATAATCAAAAATTAGAATCAGGGGAAATGATGGATGTGTATTTGTTTGGCACAAGACAACAGAAGAATGGCTGCCTTGCCACACTCTTGGTACAGTAAAGCTGGAAAGGTTTCAATAATGTGAGGTTCCAGGTCCTTACAAGTAAACTACAACAAGCATTCCTCTTTTGGGTCCCTAACTTGATTGCTATTTACCTCATTCCACTTGCAAATCCCTAGGGGAGTTTGCAATACTCCAGAGCCCATCAAAAGTCCCTCACTTCCTGTTCCAAGTTCGTAACTTCCTTAGGCAATCATATTTTATTAATATAACAATCTATGATTAGGTCATTTTATATACTAAATATGATTGGCTAAAGAAGTGAGGAACTTTGAACAGGAAGTGAAGAGCTTTCGATGGGCTCTGGAATGGTGTAAACTACCTCAAGGGATGTTCAAATGAAGGGATTTTGAGATTTGAGAATGGAGTGACAAAATTGCAATCAAATTAGGAACCCAAAAGAGGAACACTCGACGTAGTTTACTCATAATTGGTGTTGGTCTACTGAGTATTCTTGATGGAAGTACTACTGGCACATATACTGTCAAATATTGCACAAGAATTTCTTGCCACTAGTTGCTGGCAGACGCCACAACAAATTAATACATTTTTGCACAATGGTAATGTGCCAGTTCATTGAGTTAGTGTGGCAACATTATGGATAACAACAAATGGAATAAAAATACTTGACTGGCCTGCACATAGTCCTGAGTAGATGGAAAAAAAGGGTTCTGGGACAGATATTCCTTTTCCGCACCGCAAATGACCATTTCCGCCACTTTTTTTAACCGAAAAACATATTTTCTAACGTTTTAGATGAGTTTTTATCCGGGAAGATCAAAGAACACATCTGGACAAACAAAAATTGATTTATTAGTTTTATTCTTAAATAAATAGGAACAAAAATTAAATTCTCATTTATTAGTTTTATTATATAAATAAATAGGACCGGATTCTAGGACAAACAAAAATTGATTTATTAGTTTTATTATTAAATAAATAGGAACAAAAATTGAATTCTCATTTATTAGTTTTATTATATAAATAAATTGGACCGGATTCTAGGACAAACAAAAATTGATTTATTAGTTTTATTATATAAACAAATAGGAGGCTATATGGTCCTCAATAAATTCAAATTTATTGAGGACCATGGAGTCTAAACAAAAACAAAATAATTCAAAACAATTTTTTAGTAAAAGTGGTATAAAATCTAAACTTCAAGGAATTATAAAATCTAAACATAAAGGAATTACAAAATCTAAACTTCAAGAAATTATAAACTCTGAACAACAACAATTTCTAAAATCTAGAGGAAAAGAAAACCATATTCCAGAATATGTTAAAAAAAGCGAGTTACCCAAAAATGCTAAACCAGTTTTAAGGAGAAACATGCCTTTTACTTTACCACCAAAGGTAATTAAAGAAATCGATAAATTAGATGGAAAAGTGAAAAGATATGGAGTAAAGAACATCAACAAATATTTAGATACTTTAGAAAATACATTAAATAAAGAAAATTATGATGACAAAACTGCAGACAACGTTACAAGTTATATTAATAGATCCATAGACAAATATAGAAAAAACACTAAAAACCTTGTTCCTAGACCTTCACCTTTACCTCCAATAAGAGGTCCACCTTCAAAGGTTGTACTTAAGAAGAAATTGAAACCCTCTACAACTTATTTGCTTGATGAACCTATAAAAGACATCAATGTAGAACCTTTAAAATCTACAAAATATATACCTCCTAATCCTATTCCTCCTCTAAGAACAAAAAAGCAGGCTATTAAAAAGAAATTGAACGAATTTTATAATTGGCTCGTAAAAGTAGTTCCTAATAAAATAAAGACTAAAGTTTCTAACAGCTATAAAAATATGAAAAGTAAGATTATGGAATTATTTAACAAAAAACAAAACCCTATTCCTAAGCCAAGAAGAAAATTACCTATTCAACACAGTCAAACTGTAGAACAAAAGCTAAAAGAACCAGAGGTTGTAGAACTGTTAGAAACAGCCTTTCGGGGTAGATATAAGACTTGGATCATAAAATGTAAAGAAGATGATAAACATATGGATCCATAAGAATAAATATATAATTATACACAACCCCACCTGAAGAAACTTATGAAAGAACATGAAAATCATAAAATGGAGATTAACTTAGAATGTATTATGGAGAAAAGAGATCCCACCACAGATAAAATTACGGAAGAAGAGAAGAGGTATTTTAGTTCATCTTATCATAGAATTTTACCAGGATCAGACAAAGATGTAATTTTTGATAATATGGTGGGAAAAATTATGGAGGAGTTTATAAAAGACAGGCAAAGAGGTTCTGGTTGGCAGCTTAAGTCAATAGAATTACTTCAAATTCACATTGGGAAATATGACCCTCTTGCAGGATCATCTTACGTTAAAACAGATGATTGGGTACATAATAAAAAAGCAGTTATTAACCCAAAAAATGACTTTATTGATCCAATTACAAATGAACCTGATCAACAGTGTTTTAAATGGGCTGTTGCTATAGCAAAATTTACAGAAAAAGGAGACCACCACCGTGAAAGAATTACTGCCAACTTAGTTAAAAATTCAAACAATATGGATTGGACAAATATAAGATTTCCTACTCCGGCGGAGGATATTGAGAAATTTGAACTAAGAAATAACATTAAAATAAATCTATATGGATACAATGAAAAAGAAAGGGTATTTCCAATGCGTAACTATATGCATAAAAAACCAGACATTAGACTTTTGCTTTTAAAAAATAAGCATTATGTATTTATAAATAATCCTTCTAGATTACTTAGTTCTTCATTTTCCAATAATAAGGTTAAACATTATTATTGTGACGACTGTTTTCGATTCTTTTACACAGAAGATAAACTTAATGAACATCAAGAATATTGTAAAAAACATACTCCTGCAAAAGCAATTTATCCAGAGCCAGGCACTACTACTAGTTTTAAAATCACTCTAGAAAAATAATAACTCCGTTCGTTGGATATGCAGATTTTGAATGTATTACAAAATCTATACACAACAAACTAGGTCAAAATACTACACAGTTTCAAAA
>JAOBYK010705774.1:0-10041 GCA_025434845.1 Phenganax subtilis
GCCTCGTACAATTGAATTTGGCCACTTTTCAAGTCACATTTGGCCCCAAGCATGCGCAAAAGCCTACCAACCCTGCTTAGCCGGCGCATTATTTTCCATTCATCCAGCGTGGTAGAAAGTTGGGAAAATCAAATCGCTTTCAAACTACCAACTTTTGCTGTATACTGCGCCAGATATCTTTGAATTTACGTTCGTTTAATTTTAACGATCTTGAAAGTAAAGAACATATCGCACATGGAGGGTTTGGAGTCGTTTTTAAAGCACACCACCGACGGGAAACAGTGGTTGTTAAAAAGATCGACAGTGAGTTAGCTGAGGACGAAAATATATTTCTTAAAGAAGCTAAATTAATCAACTCGTGTCAACACGAAAATATTGTTCAATTTAAAGCATTTAGCGAGGCATGTGCGATAATGCTGGAATTTGTATGTTTCGATTTTTCGATTTTCGGATTTTCTGAAATTGTGAGTAATCTGGCCCATTGACTGTAATAAAGCGTTATTGATGATGGTTTTCACGAAAATGTTTTGGTGTGTAGGAAGTTGCGGCCGTGCGAAAAAAATTGTGAACTTAAGGACAGAAAGTCAAACTCTCACAAGAACTCTCTCAGTTGAACTCCTCAGAACAACCGGTAAACCAATCACATTTGTCCAACGTGAGCTTTCAACGTTTACAAGTGAATTTTCTACCCGGTTGCTAAGCTGTTGCATTTGGCAGCTTTGTTCTCTTTCTTTGTTCTCTCGTGATATAATTATTAGTTATTGAAAAATCATGTAAATTAACCGTTCGAAAACATCGTTAAACGTCAAGAAGATGCTTCTTTTTGAAAAACAAATAAACTTTTAGAACACTAGTCGCTGTTTTAAAAATGCATTAATTGATACTATATGCACTAGTGCATAACAGGGGCGGACTAAGCGGTCAGTCATTCGGGCCAACCCGAGGCCCGGAGAACTTTGGCGCCCGAACTTCACTAGATTTCAAAGACTTTGCGCCGAATTATTTAGTCCGAGTTTGAACGAGTTGAAAACACTAATGTCCACATCGACAATTTTCAAATAAACACAAACGCCGATATTTCACAGCAATGTTTAGCAATTTTGACGTTAAATTGATGTACATAGCTTCCTTAATCTGCCATGGAACATTAAGATCTATAATAATTCAAAACGAGCACTGTCATATATACATAAGATGAAATCATATTGAAATCAATAGCCAGACTCCGTGTTTTCTACTGAGCCCCCTGGCATGGTAGATAACGCGGAGTTTTGTTTTAATCGCTTATCTACTTGAATCGCGACACTCCGTAATCAATGATGTTTTAGAACAACATACAGACCTTTTGGCATGCTTTGCACCTAATGCTTGTTTCTACAGCAGAAGGGCGAACCAGCAAATCTTCAAAGGCTGGGCTTCTACTGAGCCACTAGTGCCTGAATTTTTGGGAATATTTTTTCCCAGAAGACGAACTTTTGCCATAATAATCTACATCAATTGCCTCAGTGAACGAGTCTGATTCCGAGTGAGCCATTTATAAATAATCAACATCACATCATGATGAACGTTTTCTTTAAGGCATTACGTTTACACTGTTTTTTTCCAGCTTTTAGTGCTTAGAAACAACGTTGAAAAACTGCAACAAACTAGAGGGAAAAACACTTTTTGAGACTATACGACCAGGCCTTGTGGTTATTTCACCAATTTAAGGAATTTTAAGCAAATATGAGGAATTTTCGAACTTTTTCTAACGAATTCGAAAATTTGATTGTGAGAGCACTGGCAAAGTCAGTCTCGCTTAATTTATGACAATCAGTTCTCACGCAAGAAAAGGACTATATTTTGTTATATATCATTGCAGACTGTATTTATCAGAAAAAGTTATAGCTCAATTTCACATACATCTGAAATTTACATTGGTGAAGATGTTTTGTTCACATTGTGGGCACGAGAAAGACAACAATGCAAATTTTTGCAAGAATTGTGGATCAAGCGTGTCAGAAAATAGTTCAGCACTTTCGCCATCTACTAGTCATCAACCGCTTAGTTTTAAAGACTGCTTAAAAAAAATGTGTAGCTGGTGTAAGCAGCACAAATTCTGAGAAAGAAGAAAATCATCGCGTTCACGCTGCCACGTCCGCGTTCGAAAATATTAGAAAAAAGAAGAAGAATGAGCGCTTCATTCAGATCAAGAAGACAAGAAAGATGATACCGTGAAGGTAAAAGCATTTTGCAAAATATTAAAACATACCGAATTAACAGTGCAATATTGATTTGCTGCAGTTACTCTGTAGGTCGTTGTAAGATTATTGTTAATAAATATCTGTAAATGCATTTTAGATAAATATTGGAATAATAGAATCGGATGGAAAAAGACTGAAAATAAAAAGATCATCTTTGAGTCCGGTTGAGGTTAAAAAGTCGGATACAGCATTTTTAGTCAAAAACGCAGGCGTCAATAAGCAGCTAGCCCACAACAAGCATCGCCGAAGTCTCGAACAGACTGAGTGGTTTTTGTTGTATCCAGATATGGACATAGTAAGCACTATTCCCGGAAGCACTGAAAAATTCACTGTGGAGAAATACAAAAATGAACTTGGTCGTCCATAAAGTAGAGTCAATCTCTACATTTGCAAGTGGCATGACTATGAAGGTAAAGACTGACTGAGAATTTAGATGACTACCATAAGCAATCGCTGACTTTAAAAAAAAATCTGTTTGGCTTATCGCTTACTGCAGTATATACAGACTTAAGCTTCTCGAAGCCTATTTGTGAATACTTATTTTCTTTGTGCAAATTTAGTTGCCAACGATGTGATTGATGACCCTGATGCAGCATCTCTTGACCATACTATAGTCGATTCTGTTGAAGACTATTTTGTGCAAGGTGATTCTGGGCAAACTAAAGCTGGTGAAGTGAATCTTTTTCAGGTTGACACTAATGAAGCTAATAACGTGCAATCAGTTGCTGATGAAACTGACTGCTTTCGGGCTGATTCGTTTCCACTTGAGCCAGTCCAAATCGAACCACTTCAAATTCAAGTCGAAGTTGCTTCAAGTAGAGGTATAGTAAAGGAACTTTGTAACGTTGCAAATATTTTCGCTTATGTTATTAACAGAAATGTAATCATGTTTCAGATGAAATAGAACTGCCAATGCAGCCAACGGAAACATAGGCGGAAGTTATTGTGCAATCAGCCCACGTTTCTTTGCCTGTGGAAGAATATACTCGCTTGGATTTACTTATAAATCGCACAACCTTACTAAAGGACATGATAGCGGCCTTGTCAGACCCAACCACTTTGAAAGTTGCAATATTTTTTAAAGTTGTCGATGTACGTGGTGTTGTAGAAGAAGGTGAAGGGAGAGGCGTTGCACGTGAAGTTCTTACTGAATTTTGGCACCTCTTTTATCAGTCATTGTCCTTTGGTACATCGGCCAAAGTCCCTACCATCCGCCATGACTACCAAAAGCAAGAATGGAAAGCTGTGGCCAGAATTTTATTGTATGGCTATTGTAAAGAAGGGGTGTATCCCATTTCGCTTTCTGCAGCTTTTGTGGCGTGCACTGTTCTTGGCGAAGATAGTGTCTCCAGTGAAGTGCTAATGGAGTCTTTCATGGCTTATGTAGCAGAAGATGAGAGGGAAGTCATTGATGACTGTTTAAAAAATAAGTCAAAAATCGAGAAGAACGAAGAGCTGCTGGATGTCTTCGGAATGTTACCGCGTACCTAAGGAGGAAAGTATTAAAGACATACTATGCCAATTAGCCCATCAAGAGCTTATCCAACGACCACAGTATATTTCCAACTGCTGGGCAACCATACTAAAACCATTAAAGAGTCTTCTCCCATTTCAAGACATGGCAAGCATTTTGCGCTTTTACGAAGAACTGAAACCCAGTGCGAAAAATGTTCTGAAAATTCTAGATGCATCTCCGGAAAATGACGCACAGCGAAATGCGTTTGATCACGTGGTTCGTTATATCAAGTCTTTAGTAGGTCGTAATGTAAGCGCGTTTCTTCAGTTTACGACTGTTTCCGATGTCATCGTCGAAGGTCAGGAACTTAAAGTAACATTTACTGAGCTAAACGGCCTACAACGACGGCCTGTGGCACATGCGTACAGCCCCTTACTCGGGCTACCTTGTACATATAAATATTACAATGAGCTGGTTGAGGAGTTTTCATCAATTCTCAGAGAAAAAAGTTCTTGGTCATTTGATATTGTTTAAAACTTTTCCAATAAATACGTCTTACCATTACAAGTGGTGTTTTACGGTGTTTACAGTAAGGCCTGGGTCAAACGTCGCTCTTCTCATGCGCCAAACCTATTGCAAATGACCTAAAGTCTTTGTCTGAGCTCATTTGCATTAGGTTCGGCGCATGAAAAGAGCGACGTTTGACCTAGGCCTAAGATGAATGTTTGCGCAGAAAAGTAGAATTTGGTTTTTGACATTGTAGTAACATATCACATAGACTGTGAAAAAACAATTATTTACTTTACAGATATTTAGTTTAAAAAAGATGGATGTAGACAATAATTTCAATTTACATGTTCGGCTTGTTTCTATCACTGTTTAAGCGAATTGTAGTAGTCTTTGATACGTTGCTAAAGCATCCCTCCAAGTGGCAATCTGTTCTATTCTTAACACATCTGCACTATATGAAAAGTACTCTTGATAAATCGAATCGTTTTCTGTTGATACATTAACGAAATTCTCAATCTAGATAAGATCGCAGATATCATACTCTTTCTTAAAATCTTCTGCTCCAACGGTTTCTGGTAGAAGATAAAGTTGGTTAGGGATTCCTGCTTGAGTAGCTATAATAGCGGGACTTGCGGACATAGTGACAGTTCCACGAGTCCTTCATTTCTTCTAGACCTTTCTGTAGTAATGGGCTAAAGCAGTACCAAAGACACTCAAGATGAATTGTGTTACTCGTGTCCAACAGCCCTCTGCCTATTAAGTCTTTAAAGAAATTTATCCACCAGGAGTACCATAATCGACGAAGCATAGCCCACCACGCCTCGATTCGCTGATTGCTGTGCGATGACCCATATCGGTACGCTTTGACGTTGCTATGGGTGTCTGTGTGGTTTCTGCGCAAAAAGCACTGACCTGAGGCCATAATTCCATTTTCTGTTCCTAAGTCTGTTCTTAGAATTGTCGGACAGAATTGCAAGTCATTTACGAAGTCATAAAAGAGCCTACCCACCACTGAGGATATATTTGATGGTACGATTGTGAGCCACATGATCTTTCTGCTAAATCTGTCAATACAGCCATGAATTGGAAAGCCAAATGGCTTAAGTTTATCGTAACCGTCAGCATGCCAACAATAATTTGGCTCTGGATTTAGGTAGCTTCGTCTGCGAAGACGGTTAGCCCGCCTTAATCTCGATCCTTCTTCGTCCACTTCTCGAAGGACAGAACGAGGAAATTGCAAGCCATATTTGGATTGCAATTTCCTCCACATAGCTCAGTAACCCAACGTGTTACCAGCTCCATCCAGCTCTTCAATAATACATCTCCTCACGTGGTTTCTATCAATCGTGTTTCTTCGTCGCCGCAGTCCTAACTCCTTAAGCTTGTTTAATAAAGTGCTTCTCGATATTTTGATGTCATGATACTTTTCTAACAGCCGCAATATCGTTTTATAGGTGTAATTTTACTTGAAATAGTCCCTGATAACACCCTCCATTAAGAGAACTAATAACTGAACAAAATTTCAGACATGTGCTACTTGGTTTGTTGACTCAGGATGAACTGAAACATTATGCAGCTTTCTAGTTTTTGCGTGTCCTAGCAGTACACTTGGTTTTGCATGCGTGTACTTAGTTTTGTACGCTTGTACTGAGTTTTGTATGCGTGTACTGAGTTTTGTATGCGTGTACTTAGTTTTGTATGCGTGTATTTCAATTTGTATGCATGTTTGTACTTATGGGCCACCGTAGCTAACAGTGGCATGCAGCTTAAAGATATATGTGTCAGTCACATCGAAAATTTCTGGGCACGATGTCTATGTACTCCCATGATAATATTAGAGGGGTCAAGATACCGCTATTTCGCGTCACGGCTACGGGTAGCGTTATTTAATCATAATATCTCGCAGACTTTTTTACGTTTATATCTACATTTTCTTCCGATACGTTGCAGACAGTGTTTGCAGACTATAAACTTATACAAAAGAATGTAGAATTTAATTTTAGGTAGACGCACGCATATATATTGCAGAAAATCAACACGAAAAATCAAACTATACCCTGTACACGTTACAATTAAACGTGAAATCTTAACCCTTTCATTGTTTTGAACAAATTTGTAGGTTCAACCTGCAAATAGTTTGAAACGGTCCGATCTCTTCATGGTTATTGAAAAAAGTCGATGAATGTTTGACATCAATTTGAACAAAAAAGAATACACTGTCACTTCCTCCGGTGCCGGCTTTTTCTTTCGAGATATTTCGATTACCAAACCGCAATACAAACTTAACGCATATTTAGTGTTCCTGAACAGTTTCTGATTACTTCATTTGATTAACATTTTAATAAGAGTAAAGCAGGTGGAAAGAGTTGCTTGGCTAGTATTCACAGTTGCTTGGCTAATGACATAGCAAATAAGTTTTCGGCAAAATGCTGAAAAACTCAAGTTTGTTCATTTACCGATTGTAATAAAATAGTCGATTTCAAACGACGTTCATGAATATTTGTTGAATGTGTTTTTGATATCTTCTCTAAAAGGTATTATTCGAAGAGACCACATGATTCGGGTACACCAAGATCAAAAGAGTTGGCGGATGAAATTGCCCAAAAATGGACGGAATATAATTTCGACAGAATAGAAACGCCGAAATATAATGTTCTCCTCCCATACGCCAATCCAAACATTTCGAATAAAGTACAAATTGTGGATATTCAAAGCAATAAAGTGCTAGTTGAATTTTCTGGAAAAGAAAAGGTAATTGTAAAGTTCAGGGGCCGGTTGTATAAAACTTTTAACCAGGTTATAAGCACGATTTTGTAGTTAAAAAGTAGTGAAATCTTGAATAGGCGGTTCTGGTTGGTTGATATTCGTACTTAACTATAGTTAACTTTAACCACGTTTTTATACGGCCTCAGGAAAGAAAGGTAACTTTAAAATTTAGTATTGTTCAGGGATAAAAGTGCCGCTCGTTACAGATCCTGTTTCTTCACTATACTTAAGATAGTCGATCCCAGTGAAGGTGACGAGACAGTGATAGCTCCGTTTCTTGGCTACGCCAAACAAGGATCAGCGAGTGGAAAACTATTGTACGTCAACTACGGTGAAACAGAAGACTTCGATGTATTAAGGGAAAACTTTAGCATTCCAAACTGCAACGGATACATCGCCATTATGCGATACGGCGGCAGAACATTTCGTGGAAAAAAGGTATATTCGTCTTGGTTATCTTGCTTGGACAGGTTCGATGCACAGATAGCGAAACACAGCTCTAAAATGCGTGGTTGTCTTTTTGTAGCTAGTCGGAGCTCTTGCATGGATAAACAGTTCATAAAAAACTAAAAATGTTACATTAGAAGTACTGTTTACGTGTCCACAGTAACGCATATTTTTCATGTTTGTGAAACCGGCCAAAGAAGCACGTAAAAACTCTATTCCACTTCTATAACCCTAACAACAAAGTTGTTTTCCAAGGGAAGCGAAGGTTATACACTAGGGTAAAAATATACACTGGCAGTTATAGATGTTACAGTTGCAAGCACGAATACTACAACCATTTACAATCATTTTACCAATACTACAACAACTACAACCATTTACTGACTCGTACGTTACTAAATAAATTACTTTATGGTTTCCTAGTAAAGTAGATATCAGTTAGTTGTTCAGGCGCTCAATCATGAGTTATTTTAAATATAACACTTGCAACAAACCAATTTCTGCACTTTTCCAGGAAATAGAAAACATTTTTTCCGTGTTTCTATTGAGTTATAGAAACACTTGCGCTATTTTGGGAGAAACTCGAAATTGCGTGGAAACACTCGCCTAGCGACACGCATTCCCTCGTAATTTCTCGTTTCTCCCAAACTCGAACGCGTGTTTGTATGACTCTATAGAAGCACAGAAAATGTTTTCTATTTCTTAATGTGTAAATGCATGATTTCATGAATGAGTAATAAAAAACGGTAAGTTCGCCTGTGACGACGAAATAAATCCAAATACTGTACAATATGTGGCACTGCAGCAAATATGCGACTTTTTTGCTTTAATGCTAGGCGACATTTTTGTCGAGAGGAGATCTTCTAGAAATTGCTCCGTAAAGGATTAAAGACTTTCGCAAATAGAAATCATAAGAGAAGTAATCACATCAGCATGCGTTTTCGTACTGTGTTTATTCGCTTAGGTGCTAAACGCTCGAAAATGTGGTGCTGAAGGCGCAATTTTGTACGACGACCCAGAAGACGTTGCTCCATTAGGGCAGGATAAAGTATACCCAGAGTACATATGGTTACCAAAAACTGGCGTTCACAGAGGATCTCTTTTTACAAGTACAGGGGATCCGATAACACCTGGACTTCCGTCTGTGGACGGTGTATTCCGAATATCGCACGATCAAGCAAATCTTCCTCAAATCCCAGCTACTCCTTTGTCCTACGGTGACGCTGTTGAAATCATGAAACTTATGAAAGGTATGTTTTGAAGGTACTGTTTTGAATTATTTGCGCTGAGACGGAAAATCTCTACAAGCAGCATATCAACAGCGTGTAAATGTCCGCAAATATCAGGACTAGGGCAGAGTAGAGTAAAAAAAGTGAATATACTGTGGCAGAGAAGTTAACAGAATGATATAAGGATTTTTCCTGACCAATACCAGGGCGCTGTAAAACACGGGCGAGGAAACGCCAATTGCGCCCCTGATCTATGTGTGATGCGCGCACCCCCCAAATATGTAATTTGCAATTCTGTCAAAATGGCTTAGAATCAATCAATAAAAAAAGTGGTCATAATGCTCGTAAAAAGGCTTTTTAAAGTGAAGATGACAACATAAATTGTTGGTGTAGTGTTTCATAAGGAATTCAGTTTACTTTCCTCCACGACAATGTTCGTGATGACAGAATTTATGCCATCAATATTACAGAATGTAGATGCAAAAAGGTTGGTGAAAATACAGAATGCCACATTTATAAATATTCGACGGTGTTAACAGTTTGATTTAAAAGGAGAAAATTATACTTTTTAAAATGCTTTTGCACCTCGTATCTAAAAACTGTCTTCTTAAAGGCATCTAGCAAAATTTCACTAGCAAAAATCCAAGTTTTCTGCTGTTTATTGTTTGCTCCAAAAACGGTGAGATATTTGTAGCTACGCTATTGACCAGAAAACGTTAAGAAAGCTGGGCAAAAAGACATGCTTTATTGAAAAAGCCGGTTATCTAAAGCTGTTTTTCGGATATATCATAACTTAATCTTATAGAATACAAAGCTTTTGAGTAGCTTTCGGACCTTGGTAAAGCGTTTCTAGAAAAAATACAATTTTTCCGCGGTTTAACTGTTGTTTGTTTTAATGGGAGATAAAGCTAAATTATTGACCTGACAATGTGAAAATGCTGGGCAAAAAACATGTTTTATCATAAAAGCCGGTTATCCAATCATGTTTATCAGATAGCTATATCATAACTTAATCTCACAGAATACAAAGTTTTTGAGTAGATATCGGACCTTGGCAAAACCTTACTAGGAAAAATACAATTTTTCCGCGGTTTGTTTTCCGAGCGAGGCTGAGACATTTCAACGCTCGCTCGTCGCCTATTGAGTTCAATCACCGCGCTGCAATTCTTTGCTAAACAAACTAACGCCTTTACTAGACATGGAGCATCTGTCGAAATCAGTTTAAACTTAGTTTGCTTTAGCTCAGTAAAAAGTATTCTTTAATTAACTATCAATGCACTCATGCACTTAACGGCTTTTTGAGAACGTAATTTAACATTTGTTCAGTTGTCGACAACAAAAATGAGCAACTGTGAAAATAGAAATAATACAGTAAAAGCCGGAAAAAGCC
>JAOBYK010705885.1:0-10041 GCA_025434845.1 Phenganax subtilis
TCTTATTGATCCAGTGTTACTACAGAAGGAAACCTAAACTAAACTATATTTATACTGGATAGTTCTATCAGTTCTAATTTCTTCGTCCACGAGATCTAGCAAGAGTCATCTCTAATCGATCAAGTGTTCCTACAGGAAGAAACCTAAATAACCTTATCAGAAAGTTTAATCGGTTCCAAACTGTTCTTTTTTACATGTCAGAAAAAATTTGATCGCTCGATTCTCATTTTAATTAGTCTGTCGCAATTAATACTATATAACGTCTTCGTCAAGGAAATAATAGAATTGTTAGAATTCTAAAAGTCCTCATTCAACTCCAAGGAAATGAAACGATAGAGCTATCCAGTTTAAAGTCTAGTTTGTTTAGTTTAGGTTTCCTTATGCAGTAACACTGGATCAATAAGAGATAACTCTTCCTGCAGGAATCTCTAGGAAGAACAGTTCAGATTTGATAAAACTATCCAGTATAAATATGGTTAGTTTAGTTTAAGTTGCTTTCTGTAGCTAAGTAACATTTTATCAATAATAGATGACTCTTACTGGATTTCTAAGAAAAACAGTTTAGCGGCTGATAGATCTATTCAGTATATACAGTTAGTTTAGTTCAGGTTTCCTTCTGTAGTAGCACTGGATCAACAAAAGATTGACTCTTATACTGAATCTCTACGAAGGACAGTTTAAAACTATCAGCGCTATCCAGTATAAATAAATATAGTTAGCTTAGTTTAGGTTTCCTTCTGTATTAACACTGGATCAACAAGACGTAACTCTTAATTGATGGATATCTGGTAAGAACAGTTTCGAATTGATAGAACTATATCCAGTATATAATTTTTTCCGAAGCAAATAGTTGTAGAAGTCAAAGCGGTATACTAAACACAAGTGACACGTCACAAAAGACTAAGATCAAACGAAACTTACGCGTTGAACGGGTTTCGTCCGTTACTGGCTTTTCATGCAGTCTTCTTTTGAATGCGTACTCATGAAAGAACCTCCGTTCAGCAGACGAATCATATCGTTGTTTTCGTAACATTTCTGCATGAACAATGATGAGAAAATACAGCTGAAAAAATAGCGAGGATATTTTAAGAGGCGACGCATTTTGCGTCGGAGTTATTGTCTAGAATTTATATCAATCATTTTATTGTCCAAACTGAGAGCCACCTGTTTGTATTGACACCAGCTTTTGGTATAATACATTCTTCGAGGATCGAGGGTCGTGGATCTTTCCAACTTTTACTTCATAACTTTCTTGACGAGCTCACTTGCTCGTGTATATAAATTTTCCTTGACAAGTTTCTTGACGAGTTTACTTGCTCGTGTGTACGACAAACAAGTTTTCCTTGACGGTCGTACACACCGACACGAAAATATTACCTTAAATATAAAAAAAGGCGCGAGTAGTTCCCATTCGTAGTTTTCTTACTTTTCTAGGATTTTTTCTAAAATGTTTAATTAATAAAGTCTTGACGTGGGCATGGATAATGTAAAAATATATTGCCTTTAGGCATCAACACTTTATATTGTCAAGTACGGGCTAAGCCCAAGTAAATTTATGAATTATGCTTATATTTCATGTCCCATTGTCCGTGCATGTTCTTATCAGAAAACAGCTGTTTTGACTGAGTCAGCTTTCTCTGTGAGCATGAAATTGACTGTTAAAAGAATATTAAAGTATTATGTACAACAGAAACGTCTATTTTGATGTGTTTGAGTAATAAAAAATCAAAGCAAAAGCAAGTGTTGGTGTTTGAAATTGATTTTGAAAGAATATTCAATTACAATTAACAACTGACCGTCAACTGTGATGTGTTTGAGAGATAGAAATCAAGACGAAAGCACGTGCTAGTTTAATCAAATAAAACACAACGCAAACTTTGTAAACCCCGGCCTCGATCGGAGAAATCTGTACGTTAAAATAGTCTGATTGTCAAAACAAATATTTTACTAAGGAAAGGTGATTTTGAAATGGGAAATCGGAAAAAATATTTGGTAAATACATCAGCTAAAATCTGTGAAAAAATTTAGAGCTACTGATGCAACATGCAGTTATTTTAAAGTTATTTCTCGAAGAAAAAACTTGTAAAAACCCGTAGAAATGTATATCACATATTCAAAGACTATTTCAGGATGTACAACTCTTGAATTTTTTCATGACTCATTAATAAATTTCACAAATATAGCATTTTAGTTCACGCCAAACAATCCATCAAAACAACCGCACAAATTTTAAAACGAAGTACTCAACTATCATCAATTATCAACTATTGTCCATCGTTATCAATCTCTTTCAAGGATACACCCTTTCGTTGGGGAATGACGTCATAAAAAGCATGCTGCCAATTTTTACACGCCAAATATTTGAGCAAAATTTCAAAGACTAAAAAGATTTAAAAAGAATTATAATATACTGATATTCTTTTGCCAAAAGTATATAGTATATAATTTTGTAATATATAGTATATACTTTAAATGAGTATTAAATAAGTATATAGATTATACTTTTAAACGTATAAAGTTAAAGTGTCTACCTCAAGGTCAGGGATCGTACATATTTATAATATTTGAGTCATTTAAAGAAGAATTGTAATATATCTTCTTGTGCAAAACTAAGACTTAAAGTGTCTATATCAAGATAAGGGATTGTATCTGAGATCATTAAAAAGAAGAATTGTAACATATCTTCTTCCACAAAAACTGAAACTTGAAGTGTTTATGTCAAGGTCAGGGATTGTACGTATTTATAATACATGAATAGTTTAGAGGAGCTTTGCATTATACTTTCTTATGTAAAATTAAAACTCAAAGTTAAAGACATACCATGATTGACAGTTAAAACAGTTCTAGACTGCAACTTTACAAAGTTTTTGATTGGTAATTGAGCATGGCTCACGTGGTTTTCAACGGCGATTTTATGACACAATCCCTAGTGAAAATTTATTAAAACGCAAGAAAACATCAGCTTAAAAATTGAGAACTAAGATTGAAGTTGAGTCTATAAAATACGTCGAATTCTAATGCTTTTGAAAGCGCAAGTTTTCGACCCTTATCAAAAGTAGGCAAAAAATTAAATCCGATTGGGTAAAAATACCACATAACGTAATTTCTGTATTTAGCCCCCTCTTCTCTTTTAAGGCCCCCTATCTAATAAGCCCCCTCTTTTGAAGGAAGAGAAAAAATAAGCCCCCCTTCTTAATTTAACCCCCCCAGCCGTTAATCAATACTACGGGATTTCAAAAATATAATATTTTATTGATGGTCTTTACTGCACTGCATGACATTAAGCCTCTTATGTTTTATATTTATATTTATATATTTAGAATAAGCCCCCCCCCTTAATGGTGTTTAAAAAACAATAAGCCCCCGGGGCTAAATACAAAAATTACGGTATATTTAAAA
Source organism: Phenganax subtilis (assembly GCA_025434845.1). Lineage (NCBI taxonomy): Eukaryota > Metazoa > Cnidaria > Anthozoa > Malacalcyonacea > Clavulariidae > Phenganax > Phenganax subtilis. The sequence goes on from JAOBYK010705885.1 coordinate 3,400, forward strand.
CAAAGAGGGCTGATGAAAAATTGTAAAGAAAGCTTTACGACCATGTGAAAATCTAATTCGAAAATAATGTGAAAAGAGTTTGTGTCAAAGATACAGGCGCGTAACCGGGGCCTGATTTGGGGGGTGAATACATTTTAGGTGTGTCAGGAGACATGCTCCCTTGATGCCCCCCCAACAAATTTCTAGCTGGTTTTCAACGTATTGAAAAACTTTTTTTTGAGTCATTGGGGGAGGCACTCCGACCCCTTGCCTCCTTGGCTACACCCCTGCAAAGGTATCCTTGAAGATATTCACAAATTTATTCGTCAAAGCCAAATGGAAAATTTCAGTGAATTAAAAGAGTATTAAACTCTCTCAAGAGAGCAAAAAACTTACTTTGTGATGATTATGGTCAACAAGGCCCCCAATGATGTAAGCTTTTGATAAATCAATATCTGAAAAATAATCAAAAAACTAAAAACAGAAATCATAACACCACTATGTAGCTACTACAAACAATGCACAAATCATTTTTGTATGTGATACACTTTGCAATGATCAAAATCATCAGGCGCCAGTTGTTCAAAGCTGAGTTAGCGTAAACCCTGGGTTAAAATTTAACTAGATGTTTGGTTTGTGCATTTCTGTATGGCCATTTGTTTTAAAACTTTGCACATAAAGGCTTCTTTTTAAACAGATTAGCTTTGTAGAAAAATTTTGTCAAGTTAGTAAGCAAGCAGTTAAAAATTTTGCTTCAAACGTTTTGTTAACCCAGGGTTAACGCTAACCCAGCTTTGAACAACTGGCCCCTGGAGGCAATCCTAAAAACTTTCATATATCTTTGCAAGAACTTACAGTGCTCTATTGTTTAAATAACCACCGCAGTGCTTGATAATTTTTTTGTTGTTGACAATATTCAAGGGCGGTAATTATTTCCAATGCCTTTATTTTAGGGGTGGCACTAGAAGGGGTGGGGAGGGGTACAGCCCCCCTGTCGGGAAAGGTAAATCCCCCCTTGGGGAAAATCACCAGCTCTCCCGCGGGAGGAAGGACCGCCGGGGAAAAGAATGCCATTTTTTCTATTTTATTTAAGACAGACTACATTTGACATTTTAGAATACAAAAACAAAAACGTATAGTTCGCTATGCTCTTAATTGGATTTGTTTCAAGATTTTTCCTTCTTTCATAAATATATATTCATGCAATTGCAATACTTTAGCTTCCCCATCAGGGCCCTAGCCCCTGTGGTGGGGAAATCCTGACATTAGCCCTGTTTTATTTTACATTCAATGAATTATTCAAATATTCGCTGCACTAGGACTGAAGAGCTTATTCAAAGGTGGCACACCGGCCATGGCCTCAGCCAGAGGCCCGTCCACCTCTCTTTTGGACAGGCATTTTTGAAAAATTATTAACGAAAGCTTGTTTCATAGCAACTAAAAATATTGAGTGCATTTCTAGGCTTTCAGGGGACTTGATTTCAAAATTTTCTTGAGAGATTACAACTCCCACCCTAGCTGGGCGGCTCACGCCTTCGGTGCTCACTCAGTTGACGGGGAAAGTCCAAACTCTGGCTCAGCCCTTGACACCAGCGCTTATTTGATTAAACGCAGTAATTATCAAGTACCTTGTAAAACATTTTCGGAATCTGATGAGAGATAAACAATGTCTTCTTTTTCGAAAACATCCAAATATCTTTCCTTTTTAATATGAATCTAAAATGCATTGATCTAATCATTAAAAACACAATTAAGACACACCAATTACAAGGATAGATTTTAGGGGAGACTCTTACATCTCAATGGTTTAATGAAGAAATAATTGCACAGTTGTGTCTGATTTGAAAAAAACCAAAGCTGGAAAGTTCTACTAGTACACTATTATGCTTATAACCATATGGCACTTCTAAATTAAAATTGTCTAGCAAAATTTGCTTTCTATTAACTAACATCCCAATTTTTGTATTCTTTGTAAACCTCTTCAGCTATTCTCTGAATATTTCCAGCAAAACTTGTCAAATACAACTAAAGAACACAAAATGATTAACTCACTAAAGTTTTCTGTAATTACAGTGACAATAATAAACAACATTTAATTGAAAAGAATGCATTTCAATACCTGTACAGGTTTTGCTGATTTCCTATTAACAGCATAACAGTATTTCACTTGCTTCAAAAGTTTCTTTATTGACTGTGGATAATTTGAGTAAATTTAAACACAACCTAGTTCTGAAAACGTTTTAATTATCAATTGTACCCAACTTTGTATTTTACTCTGTCTAACATTAGACAGTTTTTCTTGCTCATGTGAAGCTGTTGCCACAAGACAGGTTAACTAAAATACTAGCAGATTTCTCTTTTTAACCATTGCATAGCTATGCACTCCAATTACAGAGGCGTAGCCAGGAATTTTGGTCAGGGGGGGCAGTAAAAATATAGCTGGGGCCAGGACGTAATTTATTGCATTGTAAATTATGCAATTGTCACTTCGTGAGAGAAACTGTGCTCAATTTCTAAGCCACTCACTCGCTTTGCCACAACAGGTGATCCCAGCGACTAATTAGCATATCTCAGAATATTAAAGGTAGACAAGTTCATCAGTTATACAGAAGTACTTAGGGTCAAACAGTTCAGTAAAGTTTTTTTGCTGCAAATAAGTAAACAAAACTTCAGGTTTCATGCTAGTGCGCTGCGACTTGTACATGCTGCAGACTTTTTGCCATACTGCAAGCACGAAGCTCCTTAATCAAAGGTTTAGTTGGTTTTCCCTAGAGAATTTTTCAAGGAGGGCCCAAAATTTTGCCAGGTGGGGCCAGGCCCCCGGCCCCCTGCCCTAGCTACGCCTCTGTCCAATTAACCCTACTTTTATATTGTTTAAACTAGATAATTTTACTCATCAAAGTGAGAAATTTTCCAAGTCAATAATGGGTTAACAAAAGTACTTGAGAATTTCTGTTAAGCTTGGTAGTCCCATTATCCCTTTCATCAAACTTAATTCACTGCATGTAGTATAAAATGTGAAAAGAAACTAATGTCCAGACAAGTGTAACTGCATAGTTGCCAAGTTTTCAGTCAGGTGTGGGATTTTCTCAAAGCTCCACATACCATACTAATGAGTAGACTCAGTAGAGTATGTATTACAACAGTTTACTGGGTCCTTGGCCAAGTAACTGGTATCAAAATATGAAGAAATCGTTTGCAGTCAAATGCGTGAGTCCCATGCGTAATGCGTGTAACTGATGTTCGATAATATTTTAAAGCAGTACAAAACGTAACCTGTATATTAGCATCTAGAAACCAAGACACAGATTAAAAGCATGACAAGTATAAGTTTGTGAGATTTCGATTTTGTTGTAAAATCATCATTAGATGGATAAAGTTATATGTTATATAATTCTATACTGTAAATCTGTCGGATGATGGTTTTGCAGTAAAATCAAAATACCACAACCTCATTCTTTTGTCTTGTCTTAATCCACATCTTGGATTTCAAGCTGTTAATCTTCACATTACGTTTTGTGTTACATTTTTCGAAATTGTCAGCTGGCATATTGATTAAAAGGTGAATGATTATTTTTGGTATGGTTAAATGTTTATTTCTCAAAAACAAGTTTTTTATATCAAACAAAATGCCTCAAATTAAATTTGATAAAAATGCAATGAATAACCAGGCCATATGGACTGATTGCCTGGCAGTGCAATGCAGCAAACCCTCTCTGTTACTTTATTGTCATTCACCAGGAAAACTTACAATAATACTTTGCAAGAGACCCACACAATCCCAAAGGGAATTTGTAATTCCAAACTTACATTGTCATCCATAAATGCTTCAAATGACATGTCGATGACAATTTTCACAGGCAATGCTTCATCACAGTCCATTTTCTTCTGCCCAATCCTTCTTGATGCTGAAAAATGATGCACCATGTTTAGATACAAGAAAATCTTACAAAATATTTCAAATTTGAAGTATTCACACTTACATCTTGACTTAGGCCCAGATAGCCCTAATTCTTTTGCTTTCTTCCGTTTTTCCTTTCTTTGCAATCTATAGGGAAAACGTGAAAAACTGAAGCAAACTAATGACTTTGGCCAATGACTTGGCTCCAAGGACAGAGCTGAAACAACCTTTTTGGAGGACTATGTTATTTGTAATCATCATACTTGTGACTGCACTAAGGCTAAAGCAATTGGCTGGTGCTGTGGCTATTTCCCTGCTATGTGGTAATAGTCTGTACTTGCACAATGGGTAAGCTTCATAGCTACCAACTCTCACGCCTGACGTGTGTGTCACATGCCTCAGCCCTATTTCTCACGCTCACACGCCTGAAAGCGAAAATCTCACACCTCGTCAAAAATTTCACACAGGTCTGCTCTTACCTAGAAAAACCCCAAGTGTAAATATAACTGCACTACATCACCAGTAATCATCATATTACGATGAATTTCGATATTTCATAAGCAAATAACGCTCAAATACCTTCAATACTTAGATACATTGGATTTAAGGCAAAGATTTTTGTGTTGCACCGAACCTATATTCCATTGTACTCTAATTTCAAGGCCCATTGCAAATGTCATGCTTCTGTGCTGAACTAATTCAAACAATAGAATCTGCTGAAATTCCTCATGTATTGCCTTTAATGTGTTCAGTGGCATGAGAAGAGCGACATTTGAACTTGGCCTAAGGGTCGACTAGTTTAATAATGAGTTCTTGCCTTTGTCTGTCTAAACTTTGCAAGAATCTCACGCCAGAAAATCTCCCGAGGTTGGCAGCTATGGTAAGCTTTTGAATAATATGCAATACACTCTAATGTGGTGCTATGTTGCCAAATTACTTTGTGTAAAGGCCAGTTTACACTATCAAAGTTTCTAGAGTGAAGCAGTTCAGTGTTGAGCACTGTATAAGTTCTCTTCCATATTGTTAGCAAATCCTTGAAAACGTAGGATTTACCTATTTGAAATTTCCACTTTGATCACAGAAACTTTGATAGTGTTAACCAGGTCTGACACCAGCTAATTTTACTTGTCAAGTGGAAACTCTTGTCTTCTTGCAATGGTTTAATAAAACTATCGAAAATGGTTTCTTGTTAACCCATTAAATGGCAATGCACTGTTTCTTTGTTTACTCAGTCTAACATCTGATGATTTTACTTGTCAGAGAGACATTGTACTACTTAATGGCTTCACTAAACTTCATTTAATTGCTTACTATGAAAGACATACAAAAAGCCATAGCTGCCAACCTCGAGAGATTTTCAAGCGTGAGATGCTTGCAAAGTTTAGACAGACAAAGGCACGAACTCACTAGTCGACCCTTAGGCCAAGTTCAAATGTCGCATTTCTCATGCCACTGAACACATTAAAGGCAATACATGAGGAATTTCAGCAGATTTTATTGTTTGAATTAGTTCAGCACAGAAGCATGACATTTGCAATGGGCCTTAAAATTTGAGTACAATGAAATATAGGGTCAGTGCAACACGAAAATCTTTGCCTTAAATCCAATGTATATAAGTATTGAAGGTATTTGAGCATTATTTGCTTATGAAATATCGAAATTCATTGTAATATGATGATTACTGGTGATGTAGTGCAGTTATATTTACACTTTGGGGTTTTCAGGGTAAGAGCAGACCTGTGTGAAATTTTTGACGAGGCGTGAGAATTTCACTTTCAGGCGTGTGAGCGTGAGAAATAGGGCTGAGGCGTGCGACACACATGTCAGGCATGAGAGTTGGTAGCTATGAAAAAGCTTCCCCATAACAAGTAAAATCATCTGACTCTAGATAGAGTGAAATAACAAAGTAACACACACCAAACACAATATCACTCAACAAGTTATACCACTGATTTCAATGTAAATTCTACCCTATGCTCAAATAGCAATGCTCTATCAATCCTCTCGAGCCTAATACCCATTTTGCAAGAAGAAAACAAATATAAAAAGTTTTAATACAAGAAAACTATAAGTATTCCTCCCCCCCGGCCATAAAGTACATAATTATGCTGAACAATACCACGATATTTATAGTTTTATAGTTCAAATTTTCATTTATTTCGAAAGAATCCTTACTTTCTTTGCTCTTTTTTAAGAAGCCATTGCTCATGCTTCAGCAAACGTTTTCGTTTCCTCTTCGAAAGCGGTTCTGCTGCAGTTTCATTAAATGATGATGAGCTTGGAACTTCAGACTCCATATCTTTAACATTCATTCCGCTTGAAATTATTCCTTTCTCTTCGCTTTTAACATTATTTATCCCATTATTCGTATCAGCCTTTACCGTAGTTTTATTTTTAGTACTTGTATCATCCATATTTCGTCTTTAAAACATTGAATTATCAAATTAAAATCGCAAAAATTTGAGGCAAAAATTATTGGAAAAAGATCAGGGGGGAGAGGAAGTAAGTGAGTTTAGTGAGTATTTGCAATCTACTGATCTCAACATGATAACTGAACAAAATCAGGGATTTCCAACACTGAGCTATAACATATGGAAGGCTCGCTCATTGAACTCTATATATACCTGGAAGGCTACCTTCATATAGACATGCCTATACTTGTTTGGAGCCAAATTTTACTTCCAAACACGCGTGTCTGGAAGTAAAATCTCGCACTTTAGCGTGCTGTCATGCGATTTTCACGCGTTTTCCTATGAATATCG
>JAOBYK010705996.1:0-10041 GCA_025434845.1 Phenganax subtilis
GTGAGTAGATGAAAGGTAGAGCAAAGCAGGCTAACCACGGGAATCAAACAATGTTTCCTGGGAAAAGTGACTTGTCCGTGAGAAACAATGCGAAGGGACTGGGCGAAGCGGGTGTTGTGGTTTTGCAAAACCATATAGAAGGGTGTTTCATCATGATTTCTGAACATCCCATTTTGACCATCGATCAGGCCGCGGAAAGAGGGTGGTCCCCGACCACTCAAACCAGAGGCCAAACAGGAGCATGACCGTCCTTGATTGTGAAGCCCCCCAGCCGCCCAGCCATTCTTTCGCGACGACTTTGTATTGAAGCTGCCCACGAGACGGGAGGACGGAGTGGTCGACCCAAAAGCTCTCCGTTGGCTGACCGAAGCCCGGCGCCCGCGGAAAGACGGAGCGGAGATGTCTTGGAATGTCTTGCTCTCCACAAGGCTTAAATAACGACAAGAAACCAGGGGAGGTGTCAAGATAGATTCAGTGGATTTACTCCTATGTGGGTTTGCCACGGGTGTGATCTCTATACATTCTTCATACACCATCATAAACCTCAAAAACCATGGATACTTTCTGGGCAAGACCGACAGAGGTTCTTCAGGACCACGTAGCTCGATGCGATACCAGACAGGTCGGACGATCCCAACCTCTCTTGGGAAATCCATTGGAACTGGAAGATGTGACCCGCACCACTTTGAGAAACAGGAAATAAAAAATCACGTGCGAGGCGATTTCTTCCAGGAAAGCACCATGGATTGGAGATCTACAACCTAAATACTTCCAAGCTGCATGTTGTAATGGAACCTCTAAAACCATGGAGTTGGGTAAAAGACACCTATTAAGTGAATGGTGCTTGGAATCCTAGAGCAATGCATCATGCATTTGTGCCATCTACACTGAACCTACCCTTAACCTGGCCAAGTGTTGCTAGCAAAAATCTCTGACTGGTGTCAATCTCCCTAAGGCTCTCCAGTCGTAGCTCCTCAGGTTCGGTATGACTGGACCCGAACATGGCACCCACCCCAAACACCACCTTCGAAAAAAAGGGACCGACTGGAGCCCGAACCGAGTCCTGGAGCCTCCGAACTCCTATCGGCCACGAGCCCTTGTTCGGTGCGACCAAGCCGTTTGAGAGCTGAGCGGAAACCGTGGGGCTTTCAGGGAAGCTCGGCGGCACTGTCTGCCGGCTTAGCCGTGCCACGCCTCTTTGGTTGGAAGCTGCCCTGCCATTGCCTGGCTGATGATCGCTGGGAGCGGGCAGGAAGGAGTCTGCCAATCCAAGCTTGGTCTCGATTCGTTGGGCGTCTTCGGGCCAACATGAGGTGTTGGACCCACGTGTGGGGTGGTTAATGGACAGGCTATCAATAGAAGCCCCCAACAGGAGGTCCTGGTTGAAACGTTTTGACACGCGACCGGTGTCGCCTTGGTGTTCAGCTGCAGCGTCCGTGGCCTTGGCAGTTTCTTCGGGCGAGGGTCACGCAGTGCTAAGGGCTTCCGAAGGCGAGAAAGGCCCCTTGGGTGGCTCTGGCTTCCATCCTAGGTCCTAGTGATTGTACATACCCAGACACTCCATGGGACTGCCATATATGCCGATCAGTTGGGGTGGTTTTGGGGGTCAATGTAGGCATATATGCCATACATGGAGTGTATGGGATATGGAATTGAATATAGAAGCTCGATTTAAACAACACACATATAAAACATCCCACAAACACCCCATATGGAGAGGCTTTCCCATCCAAAAATTACATGGGATGATTGTACTATAATCAATAATATTCTAGAAAATTCTAGATGAACAAACATATGTGTATATGGTTCCCTCTGGTATATCATTGTTTGTGAAATATATATATATATGTAGATATGATTAGCCATATTATCATAGCATGTCTCCTTAGCCCCTGCAGGTCAAAAGCGCCAGGCCAACCAGTATTGGATGGACAAGATGGAGAAGAAGGGCATGGTCTGGTGTTCAACCCAGTGGAAGTACGTCCCAAAGGGGGAGGAGATCCCAAAGCAAGATGAGCCAGCTGATAAGAAGCCCAAGACTGTGGATTTGACAGGAGGACTGCCTCCTTAAATGGTATGTAACTACAGAGGCTAAAGGTCATACATAGAGAAATAAAGTATAAATCACTAGGTTTATGATAAATAAGATATTCATGGTCAATGCTCATGTATGCATAGGAGGTGGTGGCCCATCTGCGCTGGCGAATGGGTATGAAGTCCAGAGTTGCTCTAGGGGGGCTTTATGCGAGAGCGATTGAAGCAACAAATGCATATACAAATGCAACAAAAAACGTTGTTGACCGTCAACCACCTGAAGATTGACACCTTACTTCTGGTGCCAGTTGATCTTCAAGATTCAAGAGTGATCAATATCAAATGTGATCGGCAAAAAATGAGATGACCCGTTTTCAATGCTGACCCCTTCAGTTACCCTGGAATATGATATATGAAGGGTCAACCTTTTTCCACCTGTTTGCTTTTAGCGGGGAGCCCCATGGAGCCGCCAATCCCCCAGAGTCTGGTGGGCAGGTGTCCACCTGCCATCCTTCGAGGGCTCATTGCGCAATTGTCACTTCACCTTTTGCAAATTGACACGTGCCACTCGGCACCCCATGGTGACATGCGCAAGCCGGCCACCAGATGGTTGTTTTCCCAGAATTGGTTCAAGGATGTTTAAGGGAAAACCTACGGGAAACCCATGGAACAAACACCCCAAAAATTATGGGTTCCTGCAGGTCTTCTCCCTCAAACCATATATTCATTATTATTCATTGATGTTTGTTTTTCCGCTATGTCGCGACTCTCGAAGCTGGAGAAAAGCCATCAATGTCAATGCGTTGGCCTTCCAGGATGGACCATGAAACAAATGGTTGACCATATTTTTGACCTGGTGTTGTAGTCTAAACTCCTGATTGAGAACAATGGTTGTTCGGTAGAGAAACCTTTTGGAACCAATGACGAAACCCAATTCTGGGAATTCGCAGTAAGACAAACCGTAGACGTCGAATTCCAAAAAATATACTTCTTCCTTATAGAACTTCCAAGTCCCGATTTCTGGGGCCCCCAGACCATCTAAGCCCTTCTTTTCTAAATTCTTCGACTCCCGCCCGGCCCCTCGCGCCCCTCGCGCTCTCTGAGCCAACCCCACCAGTCCACCGCCCATCCTGGTCGAACTCCAGCAGCCTGTGCCGCTGGAGTAGCGGAGCCCGCTGTCAGGTGGCTCTGCCCAGCAGCGCTGGTCTCTCGGGTTCTCTCGGGTCTGGAGTCTTTCTTTTTATGACCCAGAGGCGGCCCTGGACCCGAGCCAACTGCTACATGTGGGTTCGGTCGTGGTGAGGGTCAAAACCCTAGCGAACGGAAGGTCCAATGAGCCTTATGGCCTTTGAGTACATATATACTGTATCAACTTTTGGATCATTCAGAGTCATGTGTTCTATATTATTGTTTCTTGGGGGCAAATCCAAACAACCCTTTGTTTTACCAGCGCGATCTTACCAGGGTTCCGTCATCAGCAGCTAAACGCAGCATCCCAGAGGACGCTCTGCCTCTGCCCCGGCCTGCGCAGGGCCTTCGGCACGGACCGACTTCACGACCACCTGGGAAACGATGCAAGCGTCCGGGCAAAGGTCCAGCCCAAACTGATCGGATCAGGAACTTCCACCGGCACCAGCACCCAAGTTCAGTGACCCAACTTCAGGATTGGTATACGTGACCCAACTTCAAGACCTGGTTATGGGATCTCAAGGACGGTCACTGGGAGGGCCCTGGTGCTGGTATTGTTTGATTAATATGTCAATCAAGAAGATCTGTGGCCTGGAGACTGTCCGGACAGATCTATAAAGCTGTAGGTAGCAAATCCCTTATGAACCTCTTCCAGGTCTTCGGTTCTAAGAGTATAAGGGAGGTAGGTAGGCGATACGTTTGAGTCAGTCAGTCAGCTGCTACATCTAATGGCCTAAATAGGATTGGGTAACTGATTGGTTCTATGACGATGGGGCCCACTTGATGACGGGGCCTGGGGCCTGGGGCCTGGTTGCAGGCCTTTCCATAAGAGAGACCTTGTTCACTTCACCCTTCGTCTTGCAGGTGACCCCTCAAACAGACCCAAGCCCTAGCCTTCAAAGACCATTTACGGTTGAGCTGGTGGTGTGGTGCAAAAATCCTTAAGTAAAACAAGGGCTCTTTGGTAAAGACCGTCAGAACAATGGTTGTTTGTTCCTAGGGCAAGGTCTACTGGTGATTCCGGGCTCTCCCTCCGCCTCACGGTCTTTCCGCCCAGGTCACGTCGTTCTTCCCATCGCTGCCCAGGCGGTCGATCTCGGAGCTCACGGTGGTGCCCTTAGAGGCGGGGCCATGACTGAAGTAGATGGTGAAGTCTCCCAACTCCATACCTAGACCTAGAGAGGTTGAGCAGCCCCTATATATTTCGCCCATCCCATGTGTACCACAGGCCATCCGAACGTTCAGGTCTCTCAACCCCTCTTGGTACCTCCAAACATCTCCCAAAACCAACGCTTCAAGAGTCACGGTTCGGTTCGTCAATTGGAATCAACGTCGCAACCGTGGCGTCACCAAACGCATGCAGTTTTGGTTCTTTTTGTTCATAAACCTGCTGAACATGCCAAAAGTCCACAAGACGCACGCACCCTGTGCACGCCATCCTTTCAAAACATGCTTTGCAGCTAGATAGGATTTGATTGGTAACACCATCCATTCAGTGGCCAGCTAACTAGGAGCACCTGCTCATTGGGTGAGGTCATTCACCTCAAGAATCATGCAGTTCTACTGACTTCCTTCTGTCCCCAAACCCCACATCAATGATACACATCCCCCAAACAATAATCTGCATTTATATAAATATATATATATGCTTTTCAGTTGTCTTGAGTGGAGTTCAAGCTTTTCTCCCAGCTAAGCTTGGTGCTTTATACTCCACATGCACCTGGCGCGGGCGCTTTCGGCCAGCGCGGACAGGTAGGGGGCTGTTCGGGTCCAATCTCCTGCTTAGAAAAGACTTGGTTGATTAGTTTAGTCCTTTGGGCTACTCTTGTTCTTTCTTTCTTTTTATGTCTTTATTTTTCTCTCTCTCTCTCTCTCTATCCTCTTCAGACCGCTCTTCACCACCCCACCCTCCACAACACACACCTTTGTGAGCCCCATGACCCAAGTGGCTCTTCTACCCCGGGGGGAGCCGGGCTGTGAGGGAGCAGCAAGAGCAGCACAATGACCACGCGCCACTGAAAGAGCATGAGTCGAGCGCCACATTTGCGTCGAACCCCAAGCAAAAACGACCCAACATAGTTCTTCAAGTAGTTCTTCACCCAGGACCCGCAGGACCTGGCGTTCCCAGGACCTGGCTACACTCCGGGAACCGGTGACTTGACCCCAAAAAGCCCCTGACCGGTCCCCGGTCCCCGCCTCGGGCAGCAGCACCGGAGCCATGGCGCTGGAGCTGTCGATGAAGCACAAGGACACCTGGCGCCGTCTCGGTGCCCCGGTGCAGGTCGACGCCGACTGGGAGCAGGAGACCGAGGAGACCGGGATGAAACACGGGGCGGGCTGCAGCGAGCTTGACTTTTGGAGCAGCAAGTGAGACTCTCTGAGAGGGAAGGGGGCGTGAAGGTGCTCACGTTGGGGTTCGCTGATGTTCGCTGGACTTTCCCAACCAGGGCAACATCTGGCAACTGCGGATGTCTCTGATGTCTCCGGAAGGTTCCTTCATGTTTCAACCATTTTGTCCACCTAACAACGAGCCAGGGGTGTAAAGGCAAGCGTTGTTGTATGCGGTTGTATGTCCTCAATATTCCTCAAGCATCTCAGGTGCGTTGCGGTCAATTCGCCAACTTGCTCCAGGAGCAGATCTGGGGTAGTCACAGGTAGTTCCACCTTCGCAACAACATGGAGTGCTCATGAGGGGGCCACTGCCAGGGGCTGCCATGCCAACCGATGAAAGTCCGGAGGTGGGCTCGAGTCTTTGAAGTGGCCCCCAGTCTTTTGGGTTTGTTGAATCAACCCCCACATATGGAGAGACATGGAGATGTAAAGCCATCTCTAGTAGTACAGTAAGGGGGGGTTGATCCATCCACAGGCTGAGAGAAGTCTGGTTCGACAACCTCAAAGGGCACCAGCGAAGGTTTGATGAGACTCCGAGCCTCAAGAGATAAGCCTCTATCACTAGTCACTAATCTGTTGAGGCTTATCCCCAAATAGTCACTAGTCACCCTCTATCAAATCACTATACATTATCAATAGTCACTTGGTCTTGAGCCTCACCCTCTATCTTGATGGGACTCCAAATGTTCCACATGAACTTCATCCATCATGACCATGGAGGCTACTGAGGGGACCTCCAGGTGGTGCCAAGATTTGTTGAGTCTAGGCTATAGCACACCTTTCTAAAACATTCGGGTCCTAAATAGGATCAAAACCACAAGTTGCCGATAGCCCTCCATTTCGCCAGGATTGAACACCAACCAGTTGAGCCCGTACCTCCTGCATGGCGCGCACCTGTCAAGAAGGCAAAAGTCCCAAGCCCGTGAGGAAGACATGAAACAATCACCAACTCAGGTCTCATAGCAAATCAGCCTTGGTGCAAACAGGTTGATGCCCTTTGACCATCTCGAAGATACCTCTTGTTTAAACTGTTGACTCAAAATCCCAACAAAACGGCTCCAAACAAGCCCAACCAGCTGGAGGAAGTGGAGGTATGAGGTTGAATGAACTGTTCATACTTCACCTAGTCTACAATCTGTTAGTAACCACTGGTAACCCTAGACTTCCAAAACCATTACAATTGGTGGACTTGGTTTTGTAGTGTTCAAATCCTTAGTACAACAATGGTTTTTTTGGTAAAGCCTACAACATGAATGGTGGTTGGAATCCTAGGCAGTGGGGTGGTCTGGGGGTTCAACATAGGCATAAATCCCTTACAAGGAGTGTCTGGATACAGTATAGTGGATTGAGAGTAGATAGCACAGACCCCAAAAGCTGGTTTATATGAACCCCCATGTAAAGGACATCTTGAGGTCTGTGCCATCTACTCTGAAACCACTGTAGTGGAGTTGTTTCTTACCCTGTCACTGCAGTAACCCAGTTCCGAAGTGTTTGCTTAAGACTGCCTTGGAGCAACCACCGGCTCCACAGCATCTCCAAAACGCTCAGACTGCACAAAGCAGGTCTGGCATGTGTTTGGCTTTGGTGGCAAAACTGGCCCACAGCCTGGATGATGCTGAAACATGGTCCAGAGGCGGATTTCGTGGCTCACCTCCTCCCGCTGGACGAAGCCCCACCTGAACAACAGCGACACCGCAGCGCCTTGGTGTTGAGGAGATCCACGAAGCGCTCCAAGTTGGCCATGACGACGCTCATGACCTGGCGGTTTTGGGCACTGCCAAGGGTCCCAAAAATGTCCAAAATATATGATGTTTAATTAGAAATCTTAACACCCGTATTATGTTCTATTTCTTTGCTCGACTTGTCAGAAACCTGGGAGGACATGATGGAGGTGGCAAACACCATCGATGGAGCCACCGTGACCATCGATGGTCTTTTTTTCCGCCAAATCCGGCCCCCAAGTTGGTCAGCACCTTCTGCCATTGTGTGGCCCCAATAGGAGGTCGGTCCTCCAAACGTCGGATTTGGCTGAGTCCGGGAAAAGGAAAACCGGATTCACCTCGTGTCGTGCGGAGTCTGGGGGACATACGTCACCTCAGCTCGGGAGCCCCTCTCAAGGGGGCTCACCCCCCCCCCGCGCATTGGCTCGGGTCCGTGTGACTCCGCACATCTCTGTGTGACTCCGCACATCTCCGCTGACTCCGCGGGCTACTTCTCTTAAGAAAGGTAAAAATACCTCCGACATCCTCCGACAAATCCGAAGTCACTGGTGAGTAGTATAGGTCTTATGCTTTTTGCGACCGCCTCTGGAGGTGTGGAGGCGCAAATTCCGCCGTGAACTCCCAAACAAGTCCCTTGGCCGGAATCTGCCCGAGGATCTACACGGCGCCTGGTCTGGCTTCACTGGGGCCAGGTCCAGCTTCACACCTGCACCGTGATAAAATAAAAGAAGCTAGGCCGATGGAGAGAGAGCGAGAGAGAGAGAGCGAGAGAAATGCTCTTACTGTACATCTCCATATGATCAATCAACAGTCATCAACATGACCATGACCCTACCATAATGTTGTTGTGTTTTTTCAATCTGCGTTTGACATCTGCAAAAAAGATGGGTGGCTTTTATTATCTATTATCTGTCATTCATCAACAGTCAGCCATGGTGGGCGACTGGATCACTCGAACAGGCGGCGGGGCGGGGTGTTCATCTGATGCAGCGTGTCGTTTTACCGTAAATGATGTCCACGTCCCGGCCAGAGACCCCACGTCCAGTGTGAGTGAGGTCTAGGAGGTGTAGGGAGTGAAACCAGCCAAAAATCTGAGTGAAAGAGTGAGAGTGTGAGAGACAATCCCAAAGCTCTGGAACATGCGTATATAGGTCCCAGAATGTCCCAAATGTCTGGAGCATATACCAGCTTCTTCCGTTCGGGGTTACCTGGCTGGACAACCCTACACTTCTGATAGGTCACCATTGGACATGCCTTGGAAGGTCCTGGTATGAGTATATGAGCTATATTAGTTTGGGTCTATCGGAGTCTACCAGGGCTCAGTGGATGATGATGGTTAGGTGGCAGGCCTTAGTTCAAAAATACTTGTTTACTGACTGTTACAGGTAATAGGACAGACCCAATATATAGTACATTTGCTTGAGGATCGAGAATAAGGGGAACGGGAAGCACATGAACATTCGATTGAACGGGCCCCAATTTTCAGTGCCACAAATATAAATATCACACATACCAGGATGCCGTCGCCCAGTTGCCCAGTCGCTCAATTGGAAAGACATGACAGGATCTTACTTGAAAGAAAGGACCACCTACACCAGCAGTCCCAACAGGGGCTTCTGCCGAACTTGGAAGAGCGGGGTGTCCATTGTCACTCTAATGAAAGATATTGAAAGTATTACAGTATTACTTAAAAAATATTTAATTATAACTATAGTATCTTATAATGTTGTCCTCTTGCTTGAGGCTGATTGCTCCTGCTGATTGGCCCAAGAGAAGGCGGAACTGTTCCATGCAGCTGAACATCAAGCGAAACTGTACCCTTAAAGATCCTTAAACAAAAGATTCCGCAAAGCTCAAGACTTCGGCAGGCTGATGTGTCGTTTACTGAATCTAGCCGTTGGTCGTTCACATGACCGTGATAAGCCAAGGCCACGCCCGTGTTGCAACCAAGAGACTTCATGTTCGTGCTCCTGGGGCCGCCAGTTTGAGATGCTGAGGTCAGAACTGGCGAGACCATCCGACCATCCCTTTCCAATTGTTGGCTTTTCTCTACTGAGCTATCCTGCTACACCCTGAAAAAAGAGGATCCATTCTCTGATGCCTTCAATGTCTTATCATGTCTAATCTTACGTGACGATCGACGCCCCCCATCTCTTCCAAAAGCAATCATCGATCCCCCCAAAAATCAACAGTACTTAAGATTACTTAAGGCCATCTTAGGCCCAAATTAAGACTTGACTTCTTCATCAGCCAGACCCTACTGGCTCCGCTCTCCGCTCTCCTCCGCTCGAGGAGGGCGCTCTCGACTACCACGAGGAGAAGCGGCTCTATGGTACCGAACGCGTCAGTACCATCGCCTATGTCTGGGCCCGGAACGATAAGAGCCTGGAGGACCGGTGTTTTTTATCTTTTCAGAAAGCGAACGGGCCATCTGGCGTGGTGAACACGTGTTCCAAAGACCCGGTTTGAAACTGGTGAAGGGTGAACGTCTCGTTTCAACACGCTGTAAAAAGGGTGTTTGTGTGTTTTGAGTGGGGACCCTGGAGTGAGATCTTTCTGAAAGTTGTCTTTTTTTTGTGGAGAGCTTGGGGCTTGGAAGAATGCAACAGAAAGGAACAGAATGGGACAGGGGTTCAAAAGGCCAAGAGTTTGGTGGGGATGTTTTTGTTGTTAGTCTCAGAAACGACCAGGCTGCCTTGGTTTT
>JAOBYK010706107.1:0-10039 GCA_025434845.1 Phenganax subtilis
CCATCCATACTTGTTCCAATCCGTTGAAGAACGGCCGCGCAGGAGCTGCCCAAACGGACCCGAGATTAGCAGCAGGTCTTTTGGTACCTTCTCGAGCGCCTCGGAAACGAAGAGAGCGCGAGACTGACATGGACGTTGATGCTGCCCCTATTGTTGCTGGGGCAAATGCTTTGTCTTCTTCAGATGCTCCAGCTGCTGTCATAGACAATGATCCTCCTCGACCGCCGCCCGAATAATCAATGTACAGTTTTCCTGCTTTTGATTCAATCCTATATTAGAGGTCTCACGGTCACACGAATCACAGTAACCTTTGCTTTCCAGGCAACAACATGACGATGCGCTGCACGTGTACGCAGGCATTTGTGAGAACTTGCCGGTGTTGGGGGATGACAATCCTGCAGTTTCTGCGAATGGTGAGAATGATCATATCCCAGAGTCTGATTCTGAAGTCGAAGTTCGCCAAGCTGATGTTCAGCAGGGTCAGGTGCCAGCGCTTGCTGAGGATGCTGAGCAGGTTCGATTGCTCCAGTTGCTGCACAAGAACCGACACTAAGCAAGCAAACAAGCAAGCATGCTACTGTGTTGAAAATTATCTAAACTTGTTCGGTGCTGCTCAGCCATTTGACAAGTCACTCAGTTTGCCAAAGCCTTCCCATGTTTTGAGGTGACCATGCGTTGGCAGTTTGCAAGGAGATTGGCACAGCTCATCACCGAACTGATAGAGAGAAGAGAGTATCACAGATTTTGTTTGTCTTGGAGAAATTGGCAGAGGTCGTGACAGATGTGAGAAGCAGCTCTTTGACACCAAATCTTCAAGTGGACAAGGCAAGCTGGCTTAGCTGGTCTTGTCCCTACCAATTGTTGAAACATGATTTGTTTGTGTTACACACAGGCATTACAAAAGACGGAAGCAGAAGGCCAAAAGTGTCATACCCTCAGGAGAGGTTGCTAGCCTTTGTAGTTTGTCTAGACTCTAGACTCTCTAGGCGATTTGCTTCAATTACAAGACAACTTTGTCTGCGGTTTGTGTGTGTGGAAGAATTACATTTACATATATTTGACAAAAACAACACACACTTCTGAGGCTGGGGCCTGTATGACACATGGACAAGAAAGAGGACTGTTTCAGACCTAGTTTTGCTCGTATACTACGAGCCGTTTAAACGAGAACTCTTTTGCTGAGCCGCAAAATGATCCATGTGGGCTGGATATGGTGACGTTTCTTGTGTGTGAGATTGCGTGTGTGCTCTTGCAATCAATTCCATTCTTCAGTTCACAAGTTCACACTGAGTCACTGAGTGTCGTTTTTTTCAGGGCGACTCTTTTCTTTCTCTTTCCTACCCGATACAGTAATTCTTCTTGCCGATGCCTACGCCATGTGATATGCATCAAGATGTTTCGGGGTCGGGCGTGTCAGACTCCAAAGAAAGCCATGGGGACAATTGTTGATGACTGTGATCCTTGTTTGTCTGCGGTCAGCTTGCCTGCGATCAGCTGCAGACAAAGGAAACGACCAGCAAGTGCTTCTAGCCAGTTTGAACAGCCGTGCAAGAAAATCAAGGCAATGTCCGAGCCATCAAGCAAGGTTGTCAGGCTGTTCAATTTCATGGATCGCTTCATCAATGAAGCCCGTTCTTTGTCGCAGCCAGAGTCAGATGACATGAACTGCTATTGGAAGGCAGGCGTCTCAGTTACAGTTTCCTCATGCTAGTAGATTTGCATTCACATTGAACAGAAACGGTTGGCAATGTTCAAGTTAAAAATGCAAGCTTTAAAACGTTAGAGAGGTCGAGGGGGACTTAGGAGGGATCAATTCGCATGCCCACAAACCGGTGGCGATTTATCTGTCAGAAACGGTGTTTGTTTGCGATCTACTGATTTGCATTGACTGAGGCTGGCAATCTTTTCTCAGAGTTTGCAGGATACGGAACGGCAGAATTGGCACTGCACTCAGCTCTGACAAAAGCGAAGATGAATGTCGACAGCTTTGGGCAATGCTCAGCCGATTACAATTCTAAGTGCCAACAGTTGCTCATGGCAAATGCCGTGGATACAGACAAATGCGTGTTTGGAGACATCCTCAATCTTGTTCCTGACACCGTTCGCGGCAGGCTGTTTGAGGAAATCCAGGAATCCTTTACCGTGACGCATGATGACTTGAAGGTAGCTCTGAAATTCTTGCATAAGGGCTCTGGGGCCTCAGCCAAAGATCTCTTCACACAGAAGCACCGATTGAAATGTCCTTTGGGTCCTGTAGGCAGGGACTTTGGTTTGATTGGACTGGACGATGGGGCTGGAAAGCCCAGGGGTTCAGCATCAACAGCCATAAAGAGATTGACAAGGATGATTTCATCTACCCGGTGTTCACCTTCAACTTTGATTTTTTCGAGGAGGACTCACCCCGGTTTTGAGTTCAGCGAGAGTATCGAACACAAGTTTGGGTGTTTGTTATACTCAAAATAGTCTGGGTGTATCAATTGGTGTATCAACTAGTGGTGGCTGAACTGCTTTGGTGGCTCTTCTTTTTTGGTGGCTCAACAGTGGCTCAACTAGGAATATTACTTTAAGAAGGGTTGATACACCAGTTGATACACCAGGTTGATACACTGTTGATACACCAGTTGATACACCAACAAGTTGATACACCAGTTGAGCCACCACACATGTTTGAGAGTGTTGCGTAGCGTCAGGATGTCTTGGCACGAGATTGAAACTATCCTGATGGACCCTGGTGTACATCTTGAGGAGTATGACTATTGCTTTGCTCACAAGCGGAAGTGCTGCCGCATTCCTGTTTTCTGTGAGGGGGGCAATGATTCCTTGCAGTTATTAGTGGCTGGTAGTCCTTGTCCTGACCACTCCACCTTTGGCAAACGCAATGGACAAGCGGGTGAGACGGCGCCAGCATTCATGGTCCTGACACTGTGATTGTAACAGTGATTGTATGTAGTGTGGAGTGATGATATCTTTTCCCTGTATACAGCATATATAGAAACAAAGAGAGGGATAGAGAGAACCACCGACATATCCTGTTTTTAGAATGTATAGTTATAGGACCCACACCCAGTCTGACCCAGGATGAAGATTGTGAAAACGAAGCCTGTAATGATCTTCTTGCATGAGAATGTGCCGGGTTTTCCTGACAAGGAAATGGAAAGGCTTTTAGGCACGTACGTGCTTTGGGGTTAAAGACACAAATGTTGTGAAGATCTGCGGTCTTGGTGCATTGCCTTTGCAGTCCAGCTTTGATTTGAACTTGCTTCTTGAACATGAGGGAAGCATGTGCTATGCAGGCCCGGACTACGATGTGCACACGTTGGAGCTCAGTCCAGACTTGTTCGGGTTCCCTACACGGAGACAGCGGAAATATTCGTTGTGCATTGACAAACACCGGGTGCAGACTCTGGGATTTCACTTGCAGGAGTGTTCAAGTTCAGCAAGTATATACATATATTTTTTTGACTATCTATATATAATATAACTATCTATAACTATCTCAAAAGCACACTTGAGTTTTGCCTTAAGCCCAAGGACGACCATGGAAGTGAATGACTTCATGAACCGTGTGATCACATCGTTTGATAAACATGGTTCCAACAAGCCTCAACTCGTCGAGGTCAAGGACTTTCTGTTTGACAAGAACCGACCGAATTGTGCGCTTACTACCAACCAAAGAGCTGCCTTGAAGAACTACAAACGGCTCTACCCAGACGCGATTGTTGTGGATGTCAACCAGAACCCTCTAAAGAGGCCTAGATGGGGCAAAACTACTTTTCCGACACTGACGACAAATTCCGCGAAGCTTGTTCACATCCCATCTGAGCTGATCTTCAGCCGTGCTCCCAGCTCTTTAGTGTGTATGGGTTCCTGTGTATCACAAGCACAAGTTTGTTGATTAAGGTGGACGGGAACTTGCTGCTCTTCATGGGATGCCGATTTCGAAGTCAATCGCAGAGTGCTTGGGGGTAGACAAGATGAATCTTCTCCCAGAAAGTGTATCCCATGCTGCCATTTGTGCCAGGGTAGGCAACTCAATGCATTTCGCGTGCATCGGCCTCATGATCGTAGTTGCGCTCTTGCTGACAAAACCCAGCAAGAGCAAGTGACGACAAACTCCTTGGACAGCGGTCGAAAGACAAAACCTGCTTCTTTAGAATTGGCAGTCCTAAAGGATTATATGGGCTTTGACTGTGATACGGATAGATAAATACATAAGTACATAGTATACGCTGGCTTGCTGGATTGCTGGCTGGCTTGCTTGCTTCCTTGCTTGCTTGCATGCTGGCTGGCTGGCTTGCTTGTAGATCAATTGCTGGCTGCTTTGATTTTTTGTTTCAAGATGTCAGATGGAGTCTAAGAACTCATTGTTGCCTGTAGCACAGTGATTGAAGGTAAGTTTCCAATTGTGTATTGCGTGTGCTGTGTGCTTTCATTTGTTTGAGACTGTGACGCTCCGTTTGTTACCTGCTCCTTGTAGCACTTTTTGGCTTGGGAATTTTTCCTTAGCCAGTGTCGACTCTCGTTGTTATTTTCACCTTGACTCCTGAGCCCGCGTTACAGCTATGCCCCCGAAGAAAGCAAAAGCCAAGAGCAAGAAACAAGACGATGGTGTACTTTCTGACCCTCACATGGATGATAAAGTATCATCATCATCATCATCATCAGCATCGGAATCGGGTTCGGAGTCTGGCCGTTCAAGCAAAAAGAACCAGGTGAAATCCTGTGACTCTGACATTGCCGCCGCCGGCGGTCCAGAGAGTCCTGTGAGCGAAATTGGAAGTCCTGTGAGAACTTGTCCAGGTTCGAAGACACCTGTTCAAGGCAAAGGGTCGTGTCCTGCGACCCCTAGCCCGACGAGGAACCCCAAGAATTCCACAGCTGTGGCTCTGGTGCTTAGTCCTGGGAAGTTTGCGCAGAACATGAAGAAGAAGGGAACCCCGAAAAGAAGCCCGAAAAGCAGTTCCCAACGACCTTCAGGTGGTGGTGGTGCTGCTGTGCTTGTTGAGTCATGCCCTCAATTCACTCAATTCGTTTGCGCCTTGCATGTTCCTTCTGAATCTTTGACCTTTGAGGTGCTGCCATTGCCGAGAAAAGGTCAAGTTGCAAGGTGAGGCTGTCAAGCGAGGCAGAACTTATGCTTGCAAACCATGCAATCAAGCAAGACTGGCAGTAGTGCGACACTATGACAGCACTGGACAGAAACACCTTTGGCAAAAAATGACCCAAAGCCAGAAGAACAATGAAATCCGCGCTAACAAAGGGAAGGCGCTAGGACGTGGAAAGAAGTTTCCTGTCCAAATCACTGAGCAGGCCGGGCTTCCGGCTGTTATCTTTCATGGTGATTTTGCTTGTCTGTCATTTTCTTTTCACGTTGAAAGTTTAGGAAGCATGCGAACCCAACAACAAAAAACAACAAACCAGCCATAACCAGCCACTTTTCTGCTCCACTTCAAAAAGGCGGCGTCTTTAGATCTTTAGATTGACCACTTCAAATTAATGTCATTCAATCTGCCAGGTTCAGGTGAGCGACAGTGTGCGGCTTGCAAAGACAAAAGACTATGTAAACTTCAGGGAGTTCAAAAAGAAAGCAAAGAAAAAGTGGGGCATGTCTAAGGAAGAGATCGCGACGTACTGGAAGTCACTTCTTAGTGATACAGCTGTCCCGAAATCCAAGGATCAAATGGGGTGGTTGACAATGCCTGCACTGTCAAAATTCAAGCTGAATTCTTAGCCCGCGCCGCTGTTCAACACTAAACCACTATTCCTAAATTCGCTGTTGTGCCGCATGTTTAGTTTGATCCGCAAATCTCCAAGGTCGACAGGAGAACGGAAACTCGATCACAACAGATCCCTTGACAAAAGCACTGTGGAGAAGACAGACTCAGAGGGCCTTCACGAGATGGCGAAGCGTACCGCGCTCGGACATGAGACCATTGCTCCTGTTTCCCAAAAGGAATTCACCAGTACCAGTCACTCACCGTTATTATTTGACGCAGGCATCCGAGGAGGAACCCTTCATCAAGATACATCTCTGTTTGACCGGTCATGTTGCTGCCTGAGTCCTGAGTCGTTTTGCTTTTAGCAGGTTTCAACTGAAACTGGACTATAGGCTGACTGGCAATTTTCCCCTTTGCTTCGCCAAGCAAAATTGAAATGTGCCACGTGAAACTGAAACTGACTGATGTTTCAATTTTTCAGGCTTTACAGACTTCGTTGATGCACCGAACCTGGAGTTGGAGGGTGCTGTCTTATGTAGACCAAAGGCAAAGGCGAAAGCCAAACGTGCTGCGAATGCGAAGCGTGGTTCGGGGCCAGGGCCAGGACCAGTCGAAGATGATACAGAAGAGCCTCTAAGGCAAGGCTTCAGTCCAGTTGGTTGATCTAAGCAAAACTTTAAACTATCGCCTACCCCCGCTCACCCCCCTAGGAAGAAGCTCCGGCACAAGGAAGCAGAGAAGGACCTATCAAGAATTTCTGCTTTGCGCGCCCGACGGTCCACTGTTGCGTCAAGCGCCAGAGTCTAAGATTGTCCTGTTCGAGTTTGTCGTGATTCGTGATCCGTGATCCGTTCTCCTTTTCGCATCTTGATCTGGACATGATCTTGCAATTAAGGTGAAATCGGCAAAGTGTCTCTTCGTTAATTTCGGGAAGCAGTTGGAGAATGGTTCAGAGTTTGACTCTGACCTTCAAGAGCGCTCACCTTACACTTACACCCATCAACCAGAGGCATGTGTTGAGTTGCTCCACAGCTCTGCGTCCTGCGCCTAGGAATATGGATCTTGTCACGAAAAAGCTTCAGGAGTTTCTGCACTTCTTGCCGCAAGAATCTCATGACAACATGATGTCAGAGTTGCTGACCAAAGTGACCAAAGTGATCTTTCTGAGAATGATTTGAAGGCGTTCAGGGCGGCTTGGTACAAGGTATGTCCAAACGGCTCGACATCAAGTCATGATTTGTCCCCACGCAAGCGTGAGCTTTACACCAAGGAGCGGTTTGTGCGTGCATGTGCATGATGTGAGTGAGTGAGCGTCAAAACCTCCGTTGAGCGTTTGCTTACTTATATAATACTTAACATTTTTTCGGATGCCGGATGCCTGATTCATCCATCCTTCTAATGACTTTCTCTGAAATTATGAAAACTGAATGTCTCTAGTTTCTCATGTGTGTATGACGTATGCGTGTGAAAGTCGCACTTGAAGCCTTCAAGCAAGTTCCAAAACTCCTGTAGAGGCCTTCTTGGATGACGACAACTTGGACATCAAAGCGACCAAGGGTTATGACAAGGAGCTTAACAATTTGGTGAAGGCGATCGAGGTGTACCAAGCTGGGTTGGATGAAGTGCTTGAGGAATGCCAGGGTTGCCAGACTTACTATTCAAGTTGGAGTTTTTATTCAACCTAGTAGCGAATATGCGCAAATCGATAATATCCATCCATATTGTGATGTAAAAAAGGAATATGCGTTATATACATAACTTATTTATATATATATACATACCACTATTCACACCAATATCATCATACTATATTACATAAAATACACATATGTATATGTGTGTGTGAGTTAGCCAGCCAGCGACTTTGCTCTTTGTAAGGCCAAGCAGCGGCTGCGAAGGCGAAAGAGGAGGCAGCGAAATCGAGTGACTCCAGCAGCGAATCGGAGGGATCTTCTTCAGACTCGGAATCCAAAAAGGGAGTGAACAGTGAGGCTACCAAGAACACTGGTGAATTGTTTGGTTGGCGGCTTATGGAGTATGTGCAAGCCAGGAACGTTGATATGGTTCCCAGCAAATGCGGTGAGCCTTTTTGTGGAGGGGATTTAGACGCGGCTTTTGACAGAGTGCTCCTACTTGATGGATTCACTATGAAATTACCGGATTGGGTTCTTGACGACTTCACAAAATTTGCTCAGTCGCCCAACCCAGTTGGAAAGATTCTGCAGAAAATTGCGAGGGACAAAACTGTCACTTTCAGCCAAATTGCTGAATCCAAGGGCTGGGATTGTCAGGATGAATGGATTTTGAGGAAGTCGTTCTGGGCATCAGAGCTGTTTGACAGTGCTCGTGCTGCAGAATTTGAAGCACACCTTGAAGAGAATATCAGCATAGCAGCAGCAGCTTCTGTTCACGAGGACTCTAAGCTTGTCTCCAAGCTTTTCAAGCTGAAGTTCACTGCTATCAAGTCGGACTTCCAAAGCGTCGGAGCATTGGCAATGAATTTGAAACGACAGGCTACATGCAAGCATGTCTTGTGTGGTTCTAGCCTTTTTTGTAAGACTACCAACTTTCAGACTCCAGACTTTCAGAATGTTAAGAATAATGAGCAAGGAGTTTTGATCCATCGCAGCATAACAATACCTGATATATATATATACTATATCACGACTATGATCTTGTGTCATCATAAGCTGAGGACCCTCTGAATTCCTTCTTGGCCGCGGTCTGGCTTGTGCCTCCGGGTTTCGATTTGCAGCAGGCATTGATGTTGAGAAGTGGAGGGCGTATGCTGGGACATCATCCTCTTCGACTGAACTTAAGGAGGCTATGACATCTATGCTGCGAACATGTGATGCTATGGTCCAGGTGCCCCCAGATGAGTTTGCCGCAAATGGCGGCTTCACAGTTTGCTTGAAGCCCGGCCAAATCTTGCTCACTCCGCCTGGCATGATTCTGATTGATGCACCTCTTGGAGAGAGCAGCTTTGCAATGCACTGGAATTTTTTGGTGCCACCACAGCTGGCTGGTGGGACACTCTCTGAAAAGGTGTGCGCCACAGTGCAAACTGTGCAGAACGACATGAAGAAGGTGCAAGCTGCTGACAGTGACCAACAGATCTCACCAGAACAGAATCAGTTTCTGCTGAGGGTAGCACCTCAACTGGAGGTTGGTGAGGAGCTAATGAAATTCCTCCTGCCAGCGGGGAGCAGGACTCTTTCAAACTTCATCGAGCCTCCACAGCTGGAGAAGGAGTCCCAACTATGTGGCCTTGATATGCCACTTGCCAGCTTGCCCGACTTGCAAAGCCGAATGGGTGACGTATGTCTGAAGACAATGGACAAAAACATGAAATTGGGAAAACGGGTCAAGAATGTTCACAAAGAACTTCAGGAACTTGCCGCAAAATCTGTCGACTTCGTTGAATACAAGAAGATTGTCTCATTGCGCAAGTGTTCTGCTGACGATTCGATGGTTCTGCAGTTCATTCTGGGCCCGTCAGTGCAATTCCAGACAGTGAACAAGCTTGATGAGTCTGTAGAAGAACCCAGCCACATCATAGTCCCAGAAGCATCTGAGATTCTGAGCTCTTTCTTCAAGAGATGCTCAGACAACAAGCCGGTTGATCCAGGCAATCCAGGCCAAGGCACAGAGGAAGCAACACGAGAAGCGCCAGCAGTGCCGCTGCCACCGCCACCAGCAGTTGAGCTTGAGGAGCAGGACCAGAACCAGGGATCAGTAGCAGCACCAGAAGCAGCAGCAAAAGCAATGCAGCAGCTCATTGACCATTCACATCCGCCGCTTGGGGATGACCTACATGACTGGATTGCCAATATGGGTGGTGATGGTTGCTTGGAGGAGGAAATCCGGAGAGCAAAAGAGCATCCCTTCTTTCAAGAGTATCTCGATACTCTTCGTGATGACGTTGAAGAGGATTGGAAATTTGGAAGCTTTGAAGAATCGGAACCCTTCGATGATTTGGAGCACTTTCTCTCCTGGATCGCCAAAAGGCTTGCCCTGCCAAAGCCAGTGCAAGCACAGCCACTGTCTGGCCACCGTCAACCTCAGCAACAACCGCTGCAGCCGACCTCAGGTCCTCTTCAGGGCCCTTCCCAGACCGAACATCATCCAGAAGAAGAGTCAGCAAATGAAGCAGCAAAAGCAGCAGCAGTGGCAGCAGCAAAGTCCTCAGCAGCAGCGACCCAAGCGAAGATTCCAGCCATTCCTGAGGTCACAAAGGCGCAGCCACCAGCATCTGCTGAAGCATTTTCAGCAGCAGCCGCAGAAACACGCAATGATACAGCTGCAGCAGAGATACAGTCCAG
>JAOBYK010706440.1:0-28485 GCA_025434845.1 Phenganax subtilis
CTACAAAGTGTTCCTGCACATTTACCACTAAGTAATAGATTTTTGCACAAACTCAGCTTTGATCTTTAAAAAACAGTTGCTCGTCTACGGCTAATTTTGGTTTCAGTTACCGAGTGCCCAAGAAGCGAAAAGCCTCTTTTCCGCTTCGCCTGTCCGTTGCGTAACGCAGCATATCTCTTTGTGTTTTGAGCACCAGAGCATTGAAATACGCTACGATACGGGAAGCATCACAGGTCAGTTTTTGAATGCAGGAACCTGTTTCTGCTTCAAAGTCATATTCAAATTTTAAAACGGTTATTTTAAAGTGAAAATCAGTGAGCGAAAAATGGCTGTTGTTCAACAGCAAACGATTATCGCTTTTGTGTTTCTTGTTTGTCTACTTTATAACGGTTGCTTTTTAAGTAATGGCGAACCGGCAACTGAAATTGTTAGTGTTGTCAAGACGGCGTCCAAACCATTCCCAATTCAGGAACCTTTGACGAACTTTGCTGTTGGGACTTTAACAAGCATGTTACTAGAGAAGTTATTTTATCTCGATAAGGGTGATAATGCACAATGCGCCGTTTCGATCCATAACAAGCTGTCCTCTTTTCGACTTGTCAATCCGTATCTTTTTATCATGCATGGCGTCAATCCTATGCCTGTTCCTTTGAACATAAAGACAAATAAGTCGGAGGAATTTGTCTTCAAGGCTGCAAAGAGACCCGGAGCTAGTTCAGGATTGCTATTCTATGAAATCGAAACCGTAGAGCAGTATCTGATGATTTTCTGAAAAGTCGAGGTATGCAGGACTTGTTTGCCCAATAAGTTTAACATAACGATAATACCGACCCTAAATATGGATGATAAAGAATGGTTGGAGACAACATACTCTGGTATGAAAGTAAACGCTGAGAATGTTCAAGGTCCAAGTGAGTTTCTTGAATCCGTGACGGAGATATCAGAAATGCCAGGTAGGCCTACACCGACGAAATTTAGGATCAGAGTTCGAGCTCAAATGACTACGAGAAAACAAGCGGAATTCATGATAGAATTAAAAGATGACTTGCCACCTTTGCCCAGCGAACCCGTGTTTCAAAAGCGTGATGTTATCGGCCCAACAATCGCTTTAGCCGTTATCCCATTGGGCCTTAACCTTGCTTTGAAGAAAATACAGAGTATGATACCCTCAGAACAGTCTTGTACGATCGTTTTAGAAAACCTGTGCGAGACGGAGTCATTCATAAGACCTTCGTGGTACCTTATCGCCGCTGACACATCAACTATAGTGCCATGGGAAATCAACGCGAAGGAGGTTGGTAAGATTTCGTTTGTGGTACCGCTAGGAGGAACCAAACTGAGGGAAGCGTTTAAGCATACTGTCTACTTCCTGTCGTATCATATCAATGGTACACATTATGATTTTGTTGTTGGAACATGGTTTCCTTTAAAACTCGAAAAAAAAGATAGCTGGGAAGACGTATTACACAAACAGAATCCACGTTATACAGCATTTCTTATGAGAACTCCAACCACGCCGATGAAAGATGCGCTTAAAGTTATCGGCGATCTGTTTGCCTTATACAAAGATTCCGATTTGTTGATCAGGCAGCTGGCCCTGACGAATAAACCCGTATATAACTTAGTAGCTCGTGGGAGTTTGCTAGGCGATGCAATCACTATCGTGCAGACGGCGAAATTACAAAAGTATTTGGAATGGAAATACCCGTTGCCGCTTGGATCACTAATTGGTGGAATAGTTTCCACCGAGGAACATTATATTAAAATTGTCTCAGGGATGGGTATTGGCAAAGACACTGGAATGGTAGTGAAAGTTGAGGTAAAGAAAGGAGTAATACCAGATCAAGCTAATCCACAAATCTATAAAGAACCGCCCGAAACTACAACACCTACCAGCCCAATCGTGCCGACAAATGCAGGCCTGCTGAGCAGTCCGACCGATCGTCCGTCGCCTTCGACTAGCACCACTAGTCGTCCGAAAAACGCAGGCCTGCCGAATAGTCTGATCGATCTTCTGTCGCCTTCGACAAACAACGCTGGTCGTCCGACAAACGCAGGCCTGCCGAAATTTCCAACCCATCTGTCGTCACTTTCGACAAACAACGCTGGTCGTCCGGCGAACAAAGTCGGCCTTCCGAAACGCCTGACCAACGCTATGAACGCAGACGATCATTCAACTCAAACCGCAGACGATGGACTCGTAGTTTACGGGGAATCTCAAGCAATGAAATCGCGGCTTCATCCTACATCAATGACTGAGGAACTGCCAGCTCCTCTAATTAAGAAAAAGATGGTCGAGGATTCAAGAATTTCTCAACACATGGGAAAAAAGCACAACTCTCCCAATGAAAAACAGTAAAAGATATGGGAACATTTCGGACAAAAATCCCATTCTTTATATTACTCTGCAAAAAGGTAAAGACATGTGTCCTTCCCTTTACCCCTGGGTTTCATGCTTCTCACAGAGGTTCGAATCAACATTGTAGTGGAGGAATGTGTGGGAAGGTAATAACATCTTAAGCCCGCCGCACACGAGAGCTGGTTGCTGAGCTAATGGCCTCGCGAGGCTGGTAGCTCAGCACATTGATCTCGTGTGCGGATATTTTTCGTGAGGATTTCACCTCGCGAGGCCGTGAGGAAAATATCTATCGTGTTTGATTTTTTTCGCCTCGCGAGGCAAAAATCTCAGCGTCTAGGAGAAAACAGCCAATGAAAACCCGTAGTTTTTCCACGTGAGGAGCCGACATCAAGAACAACATGGCGGCCAACAAATTTGTCTAGAAGAGCGTATGTCGAATCGATCATATTTTCGAAACTTTTCGGGGTCCTCTTGCTCGATTACCCTCACTAAATTGACATAGACATGTCCAAGTCGTTCGAAATGTAGCTCTCCTGCATCGACGTCGTCTTCTCATTAAGTAAAATGAGAAGAAAAGCAATGCGATGTAAATTTGAACTTGCCGCCATTTTGTATCGTCCGCGAAATAAGCTCAGCAAGTTGCTCAACGTGTGCTGCAAAGCCCAATAGTGAGCTACCCGCCTCGCGAGGCCATTAGCTCAGCTAACAGCTATCGTGTGCGGCGGGCTTTAAGCCTTAATGCCATTGATGTACTTTAATTGATAACAATAGTAAGTCGTGTATGTTTGCGTATAGTGGTGTTCCCATAGTCGTTGACCAGGATTTTACGTTCATGAAAAATTGGATACCGCATGTTTTTATGAAAATCCACCTTTTTTGCCTGAGAATTATGTGAGAAAATCTATGTCTAGGTAGAGATTAAAATGGGATACCGCATGTTGTGATGGAAATGGACCTTTTTTGGCTGAGCAGTATCTAAAAAAGTTTATTTCTAAAGCAGATAAAGTTCATAAAACGTGGTTATTTCGAACTTAAGTGAAAAATTGATTTCATTCAAATTTTATTTTAAAATACTTTTTGTACTATTTACAAGTTTGCTAGAATTAAGCTAAAGTAGAATATCGTACAATACTCCATAAAATTATAGGATCCACCGAGCATTTTGATAATGTACAACACACATCAGGTTGCATATCTCATGAACAAGGTACCTTAAAAACATAAAGAGAAATACTAGTAACTATTCTGTGTACGTGACAGACGAAAATAGTAGTTTATTTGTAGTGCCAACAACATCAGATGTCAGAAGTATATCCAGTTTGGAATCATCATCAATGAATATGATGGGGGCAAACTTTGTGTCATCACTTGCTGGATTCAACTACATCATAAACGATTACTCTCCATGGGCCAGTTGTTCAAAGCTGGGTTAGCGTTAACCGTGGGTCAACGAAGTTTGAAGCAAAATTTTTCCACAAAGCTAATCTGTGTAAAAGGAAGTCTTTAATTGCAAAGTTTTTAAGCAAATGGACAACCAGAAATGCACAAACCAAACAGCTGGTTAAACAACTGGCCCTAGAGGGTATAGTTTAACAATTTATTAACCTAACAAAAAACACCTTTTCTTTGTTCTTGTTTTGAAAAAAATCTGAAATTTATAGAAATTTTGTATTAGAAAGACACAGGAGCAAATCTTTAATATAACTAAAAGATAATGAAGTAGAACATCAGTAGGTTCTGGCTATTAAGTTAGCTTAGTATCATCATTGTCGATCAGCTGGGGAAAAAATATGCATCATTTGTTCCAGGCAAAGCAAAGCTTTAGAAATGCCTTTAAGATTGTCACCTTTCTTCTAGCCCACCAGATAGAGGCACAGACTCACTACAATAGAATGAAAAAAAAACAACATTGATTTAAAGGGTCTTTAACTGCAAGACACAACAGTTTGGTTTATTTATGGAGCATCAGCTAGTTCTGGCTTTAAGACAGATTTTATCACCATGGTCGATAAGACGGGGAAAAAATTCTACATCATCTGCTCCAATAAACATTGACATATTTAGACTTTTTAGTCTCCAACTTAAACGATCAGTACAAAGACTGTCATTTACCTTTGATGGATGAACAAGTGGCACTCATCAAGATTTTCTAAATGCAGAAAAAAATTAACATGAAATTTGAGAAGTGTCACAAAGTGATCATTACAATATCGCAAAAGTACAAGTTTGTTGTCAGTCAGACATCCAAGGAAGATTTAACCATCATCGAAATGACAAAGCATCACTTTGGTGGAAACTGCGAATATTTGGGTCACATCATCATTCTGACAGCAAACGAGAATGTTTAGAAAATCATTAAGACATTTAGTCTAATGAAAAAAAGCTGTAGAGCTCACCTGAATACACTCAAGCTATACCACAACCCCATCCATCCTACTGTGACTGCACTGAACACCAAATTTCATTTAGCTTGTCGTTTAACAGGTCCCTCATTCGTTTCTAAGATGATGTACAGATAGAATTTGTCCGTGGTTTAACAAAATTTTTGTATCAAAGAGAAAGACAAGGCAATTTTTTGTCAGTCAGACATCCAAGGAAGATTTAACCATCATCGAAATGACAAAGCATCACTTTGGTGGAAACTGCGAATATTTGGGTCACATCATCATTCTGACAACAAAGTTAAGTCTTTGTGCCAAGAAACTTAAGTTTTTGCTACCTGGGCTCACCATATACATAATTTGGAGCATGGGAAATGACCTAGAATGGAAGCAGGTAGAAACATATTACATGGATTGAATGCAGTTTTTTATGAAAACATAAAACATGTAAATACATTTCTCAGTCTGACGTACATTTCAGCATCATTGAACTAAGTCAGGGATAACTGCGATATAGTCTTCATCATCGAAAAATAATTTGCAAGGCGATTCTACTGAACTACACAAACCTTGGATATCCATAGCCACTCAGAATGGTCTATCAAGACACCTAAATAACAACATGACTAAAACTATGGAAAAACTGTTTATATTACTTGAATCAAAAAGCATTTTTTGTAATAAAGTTAAACACTAGGCTCAGAGTCAGAAAAGTTATATTTGTAGAATCATGGTGATTTTTTAACACTCAGACAAGAGGTGTCAGATATAAATTCATCATTGCCTAGTCCATTTAAATATTCAGAACTTTAGCACAAAAATAAACAGCAGCTTACATTATGAATGCTCGTTATCAGCTGACAATGTAAGAATGAATCCTTGAATGAAAAAAATCCAGAAAAAATGGGTTAAAAACTTTCAAGGAATTCCTAGTATTACAATGAAACCATGACAGCTACAATAATCAGACAGCCAAGGGTTGTGTCATCAAATTCTTCAGAGACTCTAGTCTAAAAAACTTTCATCATATCATAGCTTGAAGAGTGTCGACCAGAAAGTTTGCTCAATTAATAGTCCTTACCAATTTAGAGCTGTTGATGTCATTTTAACATAGATTCTCCAATGTGACATTTTCTCTGAAAACAGGAAATACATAGCATTACTTAAAACTAGTCCGTATTGGTGCAGTGCGTTGTCATAAGGCAACTTCACGCTACCTTTACATAATAACAAAATAAGGTAAAAAGGGGTGCAAAGTTTTGCTTACATGGTTAGTAAAGTTAGGGATGGTTTTGTGACCAAATACACTGATTTGTATATTATACTCTCAGCCAAATGCCTCGATTGTCATCAATGTTAATGACTCAGGCTCGTCATCATGATCATCACAGAGTATATGATACATATCAATGTAGACCACCAATGAAACAAGGCATTTACGTTTGATACGATCAAGATGGCAATATCTCTACTCAACTATAACAGCTCAGTTCATATTTGATAAAGTGAAGTTCTAAAGTTATGCGGAACTATAGGAAATTTGATATATGAAGTGGAAGGACACTAAATTGACAAAATACAAATTTGAGTCTGATTTCTAATCTTTATATAATATTCAATTCCTAATTTCAGTGGAAATAAATAAAAAAACTGTTGCCTATGGTTTAATGTCCTAGTTTGTAAATACGCTTAAAAAAATTCTGCCAACGACGAGTCGACGACCAAACGAAACTCCTTACGGTAACCAATAAATCAAAACTTACTCTCAAAAATGTAATTTATCCCTAAAACTACAGCTACTGTTAATTCTATACGATTATAAGTGACCTATAAAACAAACTGTGCTACGCAAGTTCGACCACGTGGGCGCAGTGAACCTCGTGCGATCAAAAATATTTGGTATTTCGCCACTTAAATCGTATTCAAACGCTCGCCGACGCTTGATGACATTAAAGTTTGATAACATAACGAAATATGTTAATACTTCTGCGAAAAACTCGCTGGTTAGACGCACTATGATTTGACCATGTGATTTCATGCGCGACTTGAGAATTTTGGAAATTAAGACGCGGTTTTTAACGCTAGATGAGTAATACAAGTATAAATAGCTGATCTATACTCATTACCGTATACTTGCAAAGTTTGATCGAGTGGTCTTGTCGAACAGGCCACAATTTTCGCTGAATGTAACCCGTCCACGTCTACTCGCCTGCTACCGAACATTCTGCGGTCTTCAAGAAAAGGCCGCCAGTTGATTAACACATGCTTTTATACCGTGATTCACGTGACCAACTAACAAAAACGTATTCCTTTTATGGAAATTTTTGCTAATTTTCAAATATATAGCTTTTAGAATGCTATTTTTTCTTTTATTCAAAAATGCTGTCTTAACTTTGTATGATCAACATCTATTTCTAAAAAACTTTATCGTTAGTTTGTGCTATATGGCCGTTGTTGTGGGCGATGCAACTTTACGTTTCTAGTTTACTAACGTTTCTATAGTTTAGTGGTTTAGAGTTTACTCCGCAAACTTGTAATTTTGAGTCACAACGCATTATTCGATCCCTAGAAATACCCTTACTTCCCTGCGGTAGATGGCAGAAACGTAACGTTGCAACGCCTGTAACAACTGCCACAACAACTTCCGTTATAAACCAGGTGGTTGGTTGAAGGGCGCTCCAACCTGAATCTTCCGTTAACTTCCTGGAGGATGGGATATTTTATAAGAAAAACAAACAAGTTCCGAACTCGGAAGAAAAGGGATGGTCTTCTTCAGGGTTGTTTCGTAAGTTTCGTTTGCGATAGAGCTCAAAAAATAAACTGTCCTGCTTCAGAATACACAAATCTAGCTCTGAGCGATGAAATGAAACGACAGATTTTGAGAGGAACTAATTGAATTTGTGGCAAAAATTATCAATAATTAAAAACATGCTAGAACTTTGGTGTCTCGGTCTCGCTTGAGGGATATTTTAGACTATACATGGCAGATAGTATGGCTTTTTTCGGTGAAGCTAGGCCGGCAAAAGTTTGCAAAAAGAGGCTAGTTTCTAAAGAAGGAGACATTATGGTTCAAGTTAAAAATGTTAATGAACATTGGCGCTTTTTTGTGGACTTGTTTACTTCTCTACTTGTTCTCAAGTGGCGTTGGGTTCTGCTCATATTCTGCGCAAGTTATGTTTTTTCATGGTTATTCTTCGGTTGCATTTGGGCTCTCCTAGTCGAAGCCTATGGCCCTGGTTATTGTGTCGAACAGGTAGATATTCATTTATGAAAAGATATTTGAATTTTTCAACTCGTGCCAATAGAACCGTTCTGAAAAATGTTGACCAGTTAATTTCCTAACTTCCAGGAGTTTCTCCGTACAATTCCTTAAAATTTAGACAGTTTTCTTTTAAAACTTCCTAACTTCCTGTTTTGTTGATCAATCAAATTTATATTTTCCCTTTGAGCAATTTGATTGGTCAATGAGACAGGAAGTTAGGAACGTTTTGAAAAAATTTTCAAAATTTTAGGGAATTGTTAGGACTTAGGAGGTACTCCTTGAAATTAGGAATTTAACTGGTCAACATTTTTCGGAAGGCTTTTTATGGGCATGACTGTAACTGACAACTCCTACTTTAACAAGGAAAATAGTCTGGTGTTAAACAGAGTTGAATACATGAGTTGGGAGCATTTATGTGCTTTGCCAATAAATGGTTTAAGTTTTTAAAGTATTTTTTAAGAAGTTTTGAATTGTTTGAATAAGTGATTTATTTCTGCAAAGATTAGCTCATTAGTATTCTGTAATAGTCATTAATTTTAATGAGTGTGGGGATTGAGTTCAACAAGTTATATATCAGCACTGCTTAAGATGTTATTTGGAAAATCTATTGCAGAAAATGCCACGGCTTTACCACAAATTTTTTCATCATACATTTACATTAAAAATTGCCTTAAGAGTTAATGTGACATACTATAGAAATGTATTGCAGCTTTATAGAAATCTTTGAATGTAGTCTCCAAATTTTATTCAGTAACTAAGCTATTTGATTAGGTGAATGACTTCACTAGTGCATTTTACTTCTCTGTTGAAACACAACAAACTATTGGCTATGGTGGTCGTCAAATAACAACTAAATGTGTCATCGCTGGCTTACTGCTTCAACTGCAGTCCCTAGTGGGTAATCTTATTGACTGCATCGTTCTTGGGTTAATATTCTCCAAAATAATACGGCCGATAAAAAGAGCAAAAACTGTCGTTTTTTCGAAGAAAATGTGCATCAACAAGAGAGGCAATAAAGTATGTCTAATGTTCAGACTAACTGACTTACGAGATAGCCAAATTGTTGAATCCCATGTGCGATTGCAACTTTTTAGCAATTTTGAAGAAAATGGTAAAATCTATCGCTACCATCAACAGGATCTTGATGTTAGGTACGACTGGAACTCGGATAGTGACAAACAAGATCAACTATTTTTGTTACTTCCATTAACAATCATTCATGTTATTGATGAAAATAGCCCATTTTATGATCTAACTCCTGAGGAATTGTTCACAGCTAAGTTTGAGCTAGTTGTAGTACTAGATGGTATAGTTGAATCCACAGGGATGAATACTCAAGCAAAAACTTCATATCTTCCTGATGAAATCCTATGGGGCTATGATTTTACTAGCTTGATAGATGAGGATAATTTTGACAATGTTACAGGAAAGTTTTGGGTGAACTTTGAAAGGCATGATGATGTTGTAGAAGTGGAGTTCCCTAATTGTTCAGCCCGAGACCAAGCATGCTTATCCTTAGAGAGAACTAGTATTATATAGGGAATGTCATTACTAATGTAATAGTTTGTAGTGATACACATTATAATATTAACTGTAAGACATAAATTAACATAATTATTAGAAGTAACAATAGTGTGTAATGTACTTTCTAAATGTGTGGTTGTGTTTTTGAAACACGTTATTTATGAGACTGTATTATAATATATGACTAGACTTGCATCTTAATATTGAAGTTAAACCTACCATTGTTGTTTTGCTATACAAGGTATACAAGTTAACGGCCATTTTAACTATTGTCCTGCGGCAGGTTGTCAAAAAGGTGGATAGTGAATTTTTGTAGCCTTCTAGAAATTTTCCACTGATCATCGTAAGAAAACTACGATTAATATTTACTGGTTAAAGTTTCTAAGTTCTATTATTTATATTGGAAGTTCAGTTGCTTTTATTGTCCAATTTTACGAACACTGAATTATTCGCTGTCTGTCTGGTGGATAGCGCTATCCA
This sequence comes from Phenganax subtilis, assembly GCA_025434845.1. Lineage (NCBI taxonomy): Eukaryota > Metazoa > Cnidaria > Anthozoa > Malacalcyonacea > Clavulariidae > Phenganax > Phenganax subtilis. Next base: position 10,007 of record JAOBYK010706440.1, read on the forward strand.
ACTTTCGAACAATCGGCCCTAGTATTCTTTCACAGATAACTAGCCATTACAATTTGTTTAAAACAGATTTGTAGGTAATATCGTGTAAAGTTTTAAAAAAGCTGTTGATACGAAGTGGGTGGGACGGCCCATAGACTCAAGCGTAAAAACGTTGAATGTAGGTGAATTGATAGTTTTATTTACCAACAGTTAACGCAACTATTGGGTATATAATTACAACATCTTTTCTGCAAATTCTACTATCTATCCGGAGACCAGACAAATAATGAACGTTCACGTAAAACTCGTATGCCAATTTGATTCCATTCCGTTTGGGTGATCCAGAGTTCCTGAGCAGAGTCCAGTATTCCCAGTACTGCTCCACCTTTCCAGCATATAGTTCTTGCATCTACGTCCTGAATTACCAATGGGCCGAATATTAATAAGACCGCATTAACGAGACTGTACATATTTACAACATGAGTCATCTAAGGTAAATTTGTAATAAATTTCCCTATGCAAAATTTTATCTTTATTTATTTCGAGTGTCTATCTCTAGGTCAGGGATTGTAGCTACTTATAATGTTTGAGTCGTTCGAGAAGAATATTAAGATATCTTCTTACCGAAAAATGTCATCTCCATTGATTGAAAGTGTCTGTAGCAAGGTCAGGGATTGTACATATTTATAATATTAGAGTCTTCCAAATAAAAATTGTGTTATATTTTCTACTGCAAAAACTTCATCCTGATGGATTTAAAGTGTCTATATTAAGTTCGGGAATGGAACATGTTTGCATATCTATTCCAGAAGTTTTAAAATCTGTAATCAAAACATACTCTAGATTTGGTCATCACTTCAACGGATTCGGCTAATTTGGCTTGTTTTTTGTTCAGTAATTTTGCCTTCAGTCTCTCTTGAAGCTTGTTTAGAGCTCCGTTGAACATAAATCCCCCTCCAATCACCAGAACATTACTGTACAGTTTCTGCTGCGTCTCATCAGATCCTAATAACAATTTTTTAAAATAGTTTTCAGTGAAGATTAAACGTTTACAGGAGAAAGTTAACTACAATTCTCCTTTAAATGATTCAAGTATTATAAATAGGTATAATCCCTGACCTTGATACCGACTCTACAAAATAAAATGAGGAAGTTTTGGATAAGTTGATATATTAGAATATGTCTTCAAATGATTCAAATGTCAGAAATACGTAGAATTCATGGCCTTGATATAGGCACTGATTCAATGAAGATGAAGTATTTGCATATAAAGATATGTTACAATACTTCTTCAAATGACTCCAATCTTATGTACAGTCCCTGACCTAGATAAATAGAGACTTTAAAACAATGAAGATGACATCAATATTTAATTACCACAGCGAGTAATACTATGAATGATAGCATTATCCAATCCTAGGCCTTTTTCTGGGTTTATCGATTCTATTGTTCTTTTAGTTGTAACTAGTCCAGTTGGTTTGGATATTTCTTCAGTCTCCGGTACAGTTTGATCCCCTTTGCCAGCTTTTGGTTCTCTTGTGCCAGACTAAAAACACCATTTAGAATTTGGTGTAATGGCAGGTTTAGTTCAGTGAAGTACAAAATGAATAAAATCCTTTGCAGATATAAACTCATCACCTCGAGAAGTTGTTTATCATCAAGGACATCCTCGGGGTCGTCATATTGTAAGTTTGGTGTTGATATTAATGTTTCACCTACTATGCCAAACAATTGAGGATAAAACATTGCCTATTGAGATAAATAATCAACATTATGCAATTGAATCTATATAGACACTTATTAGTGCAAATGTCGAAACTAGTGGCATACTGGTGCTGTGGCAACCACATGAGGGACATAACACTCCAAAAATCTTGCACACATGCATACAATCCCTGACCTTGATAGAGACACTTTATATCCGTGAATTTGATGGAGGCACTTTAAAATCAGACTAAACTTCCAGTCATACAAAAAGTATAGAAGAAGGAGTACCATAGGTGCCTGCATCACTTCATCTCCAAGTTTTAATTCATACAACAAAGGTTTTACCCCAGGACGATGCACTTGAAATTCATGAACCTGGCCTGCCGGAATATCCTGAATAACACAAGATTAAAAGCAATGATGTCTTAAATTTGAGCTAATCTTCATGAAACAAACCTGGTTTAAATGACAAAAAGTTTCTTTCAGTTCTTTAAGTAAATAGACATCCAATTTGTCTTTGTATGGGTTGCATTTCTTGTATGGAAAATTTGCCTGGAATTTTAAAATCAGCGTTGAGTTAGAATCTTGGCTTGTATGTGATGCATTGAAATGTCCCATTCTTGTCTTCACCAATGCTTAATTATCGAGGAACATGGGGTAGTTATTTAATGAGCCATTGACCACACCTTTCGAAGAAGCCAATAAAAACATCTTGTGATATCATTTCCACCATAGTGTAAAATCAGCCTTTACAAAGATATGTATGATTATGTAAGTATAATGCAAGAGTGTCCATAGTTGACTGCAGAGTGAAAACGTTTGGTGGTCATGAATTGTGGCTTCTTGCCAAATTGCATTCTTTTTTTCTCTGAAGACCCTAGACTGGAATGTTGAAATGTTAGGTTGTGAATTAAAACTTTTTGCCAAGTTATATTTAAATTAGTGCAAAAGGCACTAGACTGGAGGTTGGAAGAATTTGGTCTTGAATTGTAACTTCTCGCTAAGTGGCATTCGCTGTACTATGACAATGCTACAGGCTGTGTGCTTTATGTAAATTTTATTAGCATAATTATCAATTTTCATGTTTATAGAAATTGATTGTGTTTGCAGTGTACAAGGAAAATATTTACATAGCATGACCAAATTAATGGGCTGGCTTTGCCATTGCCCTGGATTTATACAATTTACCTTGATGAAGGTATTGTTAATCCTTCATCAACGCAACTAACATGCGTTTTTTCATGACCAACGTCCACGACACAAGCACAACTGACACCACAACCAAAGCAGGAACTCACTGACTCCTAAACAGAATAAGGTTGTACTAATTAAGTAAGCCCAGGGGTAAAAACTAAGCTGTAGTTATAAAACTATAAGCTGTAGTTATAAGAGTATCATCTGTAGTTATAAAAGTATAAATTGTTAGTAGTATTTGTTTAAGTACTAATGCAGTTTTTCTGTATGAATATGTATTTATTATTCTATTATAATTATTAGCATTTATTATCATCATAATTTTCATTATTATATATGAGTTGTTACTTCAAAAGTCTGATTTATCTTCATACCAGTTGAATAATTGCGGCTGAAAATCCAAGTTTACATAGTAATATGTTCAACATTTCTTTTATGTGTTGTTTATTGAAAGTATCAGGTACTACCAATACAGCTCTGTGAAACTGAAAAAGATTTGAAAGATTTGGTGCAATAGTATGTATACTCAGACTTGTACTTTGAAAATATTTCCAACCACTGGTATCTTGAAATATTTCAAGATATTGGTCCCTTTAAAATACTTCCAAAGTTCTGCTAGTCATCATTCTCCAGTTTCAAGGTACTACTATTCAAATATTTATTTCTTTTGAATTTTTCCATGAATTTTAGAACTATGATTGCATTACCTGTAAACTAGACAAGGGTATGTTTAGATGCGTCTCGATACCATGCCCCCAGATTGCTTCGAGATCTGCGCATACTGATGTCAGAGAACCTGCAGCACCCGAGTGCAAGTTTAGACTGCCTCCTTTCATGGGCCAATGTACGGCATACGAATCTTTATCATTCAAATACATTGCCTGGCAAATAAAGGAGACAAAGATGCATAATCCCTGACCTTAATATAGACACTTGAAATCAATGAAGATGAAGTTTAGTATAAATTGATATACTACAATTGTTCTGTAGATGACTCAAATATTGTAAATATTACTTGACCTTGATATAGGCGCTTTAAATTTATGAAAGTGAACTTTTTACATGAGAAGATGTGTTACGATTTCTCTTTAAAAGTAGTTAAATATGTATATGTATAATCCCTGACCTTGATCTAAGTATTCAATTTACCTGTTCACCAATAACAGACAATGGACTATCACTGATATCAGTCCATTGATTATGAGATACTTCATTCAATTCAGTTGGCTCAGATTCTGCATTGAAGGATGCTACCTTACGAAAAAAAATGCAAGCCTAAGCTAGTGATCAGTTGTTTGAAACAGGTGTGCCTCAAGAATTGCATATTGCTATGTTTCAGATTAGCATTTATGTAGATTGAAACAAGTAAGAAATTTTAGCTATCATAAATGCATTTAGCAAGCATTGGTACCTTGCAAAACTCAGGCAAGTAGTTAAATGTAGTCTTGTCTATGTAACATTGGGTGGTAAATTTTCAAAGACAGGAGTTTTTCTTTTATTATGCTTACTTGTTCTTGCAATTGTTGTTGCTTCTTCGCTTTCTTAGTCAATATCCCTTGCTCAACAATACTCAGTGCAAGCTCTCGCTGAGTCTCGCTTTCTTTAAGCTTCAAATAACAAATTTGCACTTGAATTTAAATGATAACGATAACTAGACCAGGCTATGTATACCAAGGTGTCTAACTGGTCTTGCATGAGACAGCACAAAGGCCAGTTTTCTTCGCACAATACAACTTGTTTGTATGAACATGTTTGCAACACACACAGGCAAGTGAACATGTGAAGAAAAACTTGCTTGATGTTCACACAAGCAGGCGAACTTGTCGAATAGTTGCCAAGGACTATTTGTTGGTGTGAGCAGTGGCTTGAAGAAACATCTGTCTTGGCGTGGCACTTACATGTAAACCTGGTCTCGAAAACTGACTATCAGGTTTTGTCCAGGCAGTAGAAGGACGTTTCCATGCGACAACATGGGGCATGCTTTGTGGAGCATGATCTGTCGCACGGCCAAGCCACAGCGTTGTTGAACCTGGGTGTAGTACTACAATTGTCGTTGCATTCACTGGTTGGTATGTCTAGAAATTAATTAACAAAATGTTGCAATACTCTTTGACTAGAAAAATTTTTGCTTTGATGACAGTGGCATAGCCAGGACCTCGCTTTTGGGGGCGAGTACATTTTAGAAAGGTCAGATGGTATGCTCACTCCGGAAAATTTTCAGTTTTCAAAGTTAGATGCCCCCCCCCCCAACACATTTCTAGCTGGTTTTCAATGTTTTAAAAATGTGGTTCTCAAATGATTGGGGGGCCCAAGGCCCCCTTTGGTTACGCCCCTGCTTGATGAGCAAAATCATTATCCATTTGACCGATTGGAATGTGTTGGTATAATGCATTGCTACTCATTGGGTTAATAAATTGATTCTCAATTGAGCTAATCCAACCCTCCTTGTTGATTTGCAATCCACTACTGTGTCTCAAACATACTACTATTGTATTTCTACCATATAAACAATGTTTAGTATAAATGTTTCCACCATCTTTTCCACAAATTGCACTTTTAGATTAATTCTTCTCACTCCTCAAGAAATACCTCAGTCGATTCCATCGGTTCTGTGCTATCAGCCTTGACCCCGCGTGGCATGATGATTATTCACACTACAAGTAACAATCTTAACTAAGTAGATACGCTTTTCAAGCATTTGTTTTAAAGCTATTCGAAGTTGAAATTTTATCTTCGTTGGCCGCCATATTGTCGGCCATTGGCTCGCGCCAGAACTCCTTTCAGGGACATCTTTAAAATGCGTTTGAAGAAATTTGAATTGCCCGGAATCGTCCGGAAAGTATAAATTCAAATCTTTTTTTCAAGCCTCCATCGAGAAAGAGTTCTATAAAATGCTTAAAAAGCTGTTAAAGTAAAATGACTAAATTTTTTGGCTTTTTTTTTGCTCTGTTTCAATTATTTTGTGGAAAGTTTCGCTGTGTCGATTGATATTTTATTTAGCGATCAATTCCGATATACATACGAAGTTAAACGATTCAGTTCGATTAGAACCAATATGGCCGCCGAAGAAGGAGTGAGTCCGTTTCCCCTGCCGCCAAGCGATTATTTTAAACTTTATACGGACGAAAATGTCAATGCAGGCATCACTCCTGAACCACCACCACCTATAGAAGGCGCATATTCTGTGTTTGGTCTACAATTTCAGGTAAAAATAATACAAATGAAGTCATTAAACTCCCTGTTAAAAAAGTCCTGATGTCGTGATCGTGTAATCACGAAAGCATTTATTTTCCATAGACTGATGAGCCAATCATTAGGTCTTTGGAGCAGCAACACATGGATCGATTGTATCCCGAAGATTTTGGTGAGTTGAGTTGTTGCTGAACAGTGGGATCGAATGAATGTGTCATCATTGCCTCTAGTCAAGAATCTTAGGATTCCAGCGCTTACCTTTTGCTTTCTAGTCATTTTGCTAAATGCCAATTTGCTAACATTTAAATGATTTAAATAGTTTCATCTACTGGGCCACGTGCTCAATGGTTTTAACTCTGGTCTATGTTTTTAGACAGACAAAAAGAACTCAAGAAACTAAATCATTCTCTGCTTCTTAATTTTGTTGAACTACTTGATATTCTGACTAATGAAGCAACTTCACCCAAGGTGAGCAATTTCAAATGTTTTTCAGCTTTTTTTTGAAGTAATAGTTCAAACCCGAGTAGGAGAAATTCCTCCAATTTGCAAATACCGAGATGAGTTGAAAATACAAGGTGAAGCCAAAAGTGTTTTTTATTTGAACTTCGAGGAGTTTTGAAATTGGATGAAGTCCTCTTTATGAGTGTTTGAACTTACTTCAAACACTAAGGTGTATTTTGCCAGAAAATCAATCTGAAAGTTGGCTAAATTTATGTCATTTTAATGAGTTTTTGAAACATGTGTACTTGAAATGCAGACATATTTGATAATAATTGAGAGAACTTTATATACAACCCAAGATGATTCTTATTTATTTCAGAGAGAGAAAAAATTGGGTGACATCACAGTCATTTTCATTAACATGCATCACCTGATTAACGAACTAAGACCTCATCAGGTGATAGAATTATTAATATATGAGTGGTAGATTTAAGCTATCATTATCAGTGATTGTATGAAATATAGCTGCATTTAAAGATCAATTGAATAATAACTTATGATCATTATTGATGTATGATCGTTATTATTGATCATATCTAGGCAAGAGAGACATTACGTGTTATGATGGAAAGACAAAAGCAGCAAAGGCTTGAAACTGCTGATAAATTAGACAAGTATTCTTAAAATAAATATACTTTAATATTACTGTGAAAGGGTGCAGTTTGACGAATGATGAGTAAAGTCAGAGTGTTGTACAGAGTAAAGTGCATAAGTATAGCACACTACATTGCATTTTAACATATCATTAAGTACTCTGCCTTTAATGTCACTGTCTGTTTGCGATAGGTTGGTCGATAAAGTTGTTTCACTTATTCAGTCATGTTCAATATCTTTACAACCTGAATCTGATGGTGCTGAATCAAATGTCAACAATGCTACTAGGGTGAAGCAAGATATATGTCAAGTTAGTACACTGTAATAATTTGTTGAAATTCAAACAAAGTTTTTGCTTAGCCTGTTATAATGACAAGAGTCTCACTGTGATAATCTTGATCTTAAATACATGATGGTAGTATAGTTCAAAGAACAATGTATGCTCATTTTAGTTCTCATGTTTGATTCAAATTGTGGTCATTTTTAGGATTCATTGAAAAAGGAAACTACAAACACTGCCCGGAATGTAGTAGTAGATGAATCTGACTTACAGACACTATGTGATATGGTTGATGACTTGACATAGCGTGACAAAGAGCTATGAGTGTACATTGTATAAATAGTGTTTAATAGTGTATAAAGGATGTATTAATCTCTGTGTTGTGCAATGAGCTGTTTGCTTTCAAAGGTATCAGGGATCTTAACTGTGAACTGATTTAACCCATTAAATACTTGTCATGGGAAATTGAAGAATTTGGCTGATCTGAAACCTGCTTGTCAAAACCTGTTTTGATCTTATTTGTTAAGAAATGGAGAATGAAAAAGAAGGGCAGTCAATTCGAATTGACCAGGTGGGTGATTCGCTGTCCAGTTATGGTGCTATTAGCTTTGAGATCAGTGGGTTATTAAATGTGACTGAGCAGAAAGTGAGGAGATCTGGAACTAGCATTCAACTAATTCCTAAAAATTCCTGAAACTTTTATAGCATTATAGAAATGACGTAGATATTAATCAGTCTTTAGTTGGAAAAGAAACTCATGAACCCAGGAAAGAAAGTTTTTCAAACAAAACCTCCTGACAAAGGAAGTTTTCCACTAGATCATGACGGTAATATATTTTTTATGGTACAGGTCAGGTACACCCCTGTTTTAAGTTATAAAAGAAGTTATAGTACAGGGGTCATTTTCCTGTTTTTTGTGATGACTACAAGTTGTGAGGATACTGAGGAAAATTCATGTGAAAAATTGGGGGGTGCATGATTAAAGATGGAAGGATCTACTCCTTGACACCACTTAACACCTGAAAGAGTCTGGTGTTAGATGGAGTTCATGAAGAGTTAAATGTAGGATACATTAGTGGATACTCTACTTCTTAAGTAATGGGTTAAACAAAAGACCTTGTCAGCTTGAGTATAAGTTTTATTACAAGTTTATGATTATTTAGGTGAGTGTAAAGAATTCATGTTGCAGTACATGAAATGTCTTCGCCAAAACAATAACAGTAACTACGAATGTAGAGTAGAATCTAAGAACTACCTAGAGTGTCGTATGGAAAGGTAAGCTATTGAAAACTTGTAAATGACTTAAATCTTAAAAAGTGTATAGTTCATAGGTATATTCAACTTAAGGACATACTACGAGACAGTCATTGGCAACAGCAAGTTCCTTTCCTGAAGTTTTTATCCTGTACAATAAATTTTTTTAATAATACTATTATTAACAATAATAATAAGTTAATATAATAATCATGATAATGATAATAATATAATTTAGTTTGTTTTTTGTGGTATGCAGACTATTTACAAGCGTTGTTTTTGGTTGTTTTTGACATACAGGGACCTTATGGCAAAAGAGGATTTTGAACTTCTTGGATATAAAAATGAGAATAAGAAATGACAATTATTTGAATCTCTAAATGCTTGTTTTGCAAACGATTTTTTAAATTAAACATAAAGGTTATCAAGAGTAATGGAGCAGGTAATGCTACCATCATACAATATAATCCATGGATAAGCAAGTGACTTGATGGTTTTTTGTTTTCATTTGAAAAGTGCTACGCCTTTATTCTTCAAACCGGTTACAATTTGTAATAGACAGCTTTGTTCTTTTATGTTTTAGCATTCTTATTACTCATAATTCGTTTTTGCAATGATTTCGCGCATGCGTGCTAGAAGAATTATCGCGCCCCACAATAGTTATACCACATCTGTATTTATATAATTCATAATAACCATTGAAAGGTATGATGTTAATTCTTTTCATTATACAAATTATTTTTGTAAGCCCTTCCAAAATGAAATTGAAAGGGCATTGAAATTTCTAAAACTCATAAACTAAATGTTGTAACGTAACTTGTGGTAGTATGTTAGTAAAGTGTTATATAAATCCAAATTTAGCTTTTTCTTCCAATATACATAGCCAGAAATATAGTCGCACATTCTCGATGTAGGCAGCGAAGCTTGTCTATGAGCAAGCAAATCAAACTTTGAATTCTTTACGTTTTTATTCATTTGGTAAGAAACTGTTAAGCCAGCTTTCCACTTCAACAGTACCGCAGCGCATTTCTTTGTTCTAAAGTCATTAGTTCAGGTGTTCACCAAACAAAGAGACACGCTACGGTACGGGCGAAGTTGAAACCAGGCTTTCACGCTCACAGTACGACAAGTGCAGTGTACGAAAAAATTAACCGAATTCTTTCAAAGTTTGGGCACTTAGTCTTTCGTGCATACCCATCACATCTGTCAACTTTGGTGAAAATTTGATGGCTATTTCGTGAGGTACTTCGTTTACAAACCATACTTAACAGATGTGAGAACATAGCCTCATGGCGGAGGTGAAAGATTATCTATTAATTTTTCGAATCGGGTGTCACTCTCAGTAGAAGTCTTCTACTAGAAGAAAGCTAGCCTCAAAATGGCGACTCACATGTCAAGAAAGTGTCGTTCTACTTTTCTTCGATTTGCATCGCTTCGACCGCGAGCTGCTAGACAAATATCCGTACTAGCGAACCCTACTGTAGTTTCAACAGACAGAGTGAATCAAAGGACGCTTTTAGTGAGGAATTCTACAGTTATTTACCAACCAGTATTCCACGCTAGAAACTTTAGCGGTGCACCGTCTATAACTGTGGCCGAATTGGAACAACGCACCCTTGAAGTAATAAAGTCATTTGATAAAGTTGACCCGGATAAGGTAAGAAATATTTAAAACTACGTAAGTTATTCAAAATAATTGTGCAGTCTGTATTAAATGTATCATGCTTTTTTCAAAATTTTTCTATGGAGGCCCCCCCTGGAAATTAGGATATTATATTAACTCATTTGCTGTTTATACATACATGCCTTGTTGCAATTGTCAATATCTCCAGTAAACCCGTGGAGTGGTAGTTTGCCCCAGAGCACCCTGCATAGTAACCAGTGCCAGATGATTGTAATTGTCATGGTGAAATTGTCACCACTTGTTGAACTTTGTGATTGTTCTGATGTTCTAGGTGACGGTAGATGCTCATTTTATTAATGATATGGGCTTAGATAGCCTTGATGTTGTTGATATACTAATGGCTTTTGAAGACGAATTTGGTAATTTCTACACTTCAGGCATTTGTGATAAGTTCAATATCTATGTACAAGAGTAACAGTAAGTGCTTTTAATTGCTTAGGTGTTGAAATATCAGATGAACAAGCTGAGAAGATATTCACTCCAAAAGAAGCCATAGATTTTATGAAAACGTTTCTTAATATCGAGGATCATTAGAGGGGATGTCGAAAAAACTAGACATTTTTGTTATCCACGTTTTCATAGTACTCGGTTGCAAGCTGCCTTGTGGATGAAAAAAAAATTATTGCAGTTGCTAACTTTGTAATATTAATTAAAGAGTATTTGTGATGTGTGAGTCCAGTATTCATGGCAATGACTATGGTATGGATGGATACTTATGGCTGTTCTTTTTGGTCCCTGTGACTCAGTTTACTAGTTAGCCCATAGTTGGCCACATCTCTAGGCCCCCAGTCGCAGCCCAACGCGCATTGGGCAAACATACGAAGCATTCCCGTAGAGCTTTGCGGTCTACGATGCTTTTTCATTCCCATGGATCATTGGGGGAATTGTGGAATTTTTTGTCGGCAAATTTTCTCCTTAAATTCTGGAAAAAATTTTCGAGGTTTCGAAATGGCGGCCGACGAAGACAACGTGCAAGACAAAGCGACAAATTCGAAAGTGATGAACTCGGCAGAAGAGAAGAAAACCGAAGAAATTGTACCCTTGACATTGGAAAGTATCCTTTGTACATTTCTTTTGATTGTTTTATTGCGTTGTATTGTGCATGGTCTTGCTTTTTTTGGCTTCAAATAAATAATGAATTTGGGTTCGAGTTTTGAACTTGTTTTGTAGTCTGTATGTGAATATTTATTTGCGAAGTGCACACGTATTATAGTTATTTGTTTATTTGTTTCCTAGGGCTATCAAATTGAACGTAATAGTTCTCACTGTTTAAAAAATCTGTAATGAACTTAAATATGAGTGTATACAATTTTTACGTATTGTGCACTTCACCTTTATGGTACACGTCATCTATGATCAATTTTGGGCATTGATATAGGGCTGAAAAAATTTCATCGTGGATACTATGAAGTATGTATTAAATAAGGAAATTTAGTTTTTACCATGAAATTTTTTTTGCTGGTTGTTAATTGCAACATGTGCCCCAATGCACCCTTCAAAAGTAGTTGCTATTTTGCTTTGTTTAACTTAAGACAATTTTACCTCTTAGACAGTGCAAGACTTTTGCCACTTGGTGGGGCAACTAAACTATTTGCCAATTTCTTTTGTTTACCCAAATACTGACAATGCACCTATGTACGTACCATTTTTCACTACATACCTTGTCCAACGGTGGAAAATATTGTTCGTCAGGGTGAGAATATTGTTAGCTGTTAAGTATTCTTAACCATGTTTGAGTATTACCAATGATCAAAGAAAATCAGCAGCAACATGGTTTGAGACATGGTGACTACCAAAGATATAGGTAAGCAGCAATGGTTACTTGTTCTCTGGGCGTAGTTTTTAAAATATGATATGTAAAATAATTATTATACAGTAATGATAGAATTATTATTCTCATGTAAAATAAATTCCATTTCAGGCAGTATTGCGCTCGTCGGCTGAGAAGGTTATACAAGGTGTTGCATTTCACACAGGGGACCCGAAACAGTGTGAAACCAAAGAAAGTTGGTGAAGACAAATTGACTGACGTCAGGTGAGAAGAGAAAGTTTGCTCTGAAAAAAATGTCATAACTATATCTTCCAGTTTCTCTTTGTTTGTTTATTGTCTCTGCAAATAGATGCATGATACATAGTTACTTGGTAGTATGAACTAAATTGTAACACAGTTTACTTTTTTGTAACACAGTTTACGTGTTTGTTTTTGCAACATTCAATTGTTATTCTCCTATTCTGTTTATCCTAACCTACTTTGCATGTCAGTCAACTGCACTGTCGAAAGAACCCAGGTTACTCAGAGAAAACCCAAAACTTTCAGCAAAGTATTGACTACTCTTTTCACTTTTCACATAAGAAAGTTAGTTCCTTGGTCAGAATCAAACTCATTATTTTAGTGGTTAAGGGCACTTGCCATATTAACTCCTGCACTGACACCTTATAGCGCATCCTACTTATGATCTGTCTGGCAATTTGAGTATAGAAATTTTGCTTTTTACACATCTGTTCTGTTATTATTCCAAAGTTCGAATTAGTGGCTTGCAATTCGCAATTTGTGAGTCGTTTTTCGCCATTTACAAATTGAAATTTTATTTTTGGCATTTTTTCGTGAGTTGGTTTTTAGTAGAATGCATTGCTTTCAAACCTTTGTAGATTTTTTTCCTATAAAAATTCCAAAATCCCTTATGAAATGGAAATTTTAAATCCCTTATGAAATGGAAATTTTAAACTTGTGACCAGTGCTCGCGACGGCCTCCATTTTGTTTTCGACTTCTCGTCACGCTTTTTGTAGACAGTGTTTCCACTTTTTCAAATCAAGACTTCCTGAAAAATTTCCCAAATTTCCTTGAAAAAAATTGCGAGTCAAGTTTTCTTCACTGATTCGAACCTTGCATTCTATGTGTAGATATCTCCATGTGGTTCTTATGAATGCTGAGCGAGCATGGAGTTATGCCATGGAACTGAAACTGCTGGCCAACACTGAGCCACGAAAGAGGTTTCACATGTTGCGACGACTGCGCAAGGCTACCCAACATGCTAAGGACTTGCAAAAATTGAGTGAGTCCGATCGCTGTGATCCTCGTACAAAACTTGAAGCTCAGGTATTAGCTGCATCCTCAATTTCTATCTGTATCACTCGAATTGTTTGCCATAAAATATAGCTCGTGCATTAGCTAGCTACAGAATATTCAAATTTATTATTGTCTAGGCTTACTGCTGTTATATGGTTGGATCTTTGAAATTTGAAATGCAACAATGGAGAGAAGCATTAGAATTATTTGGAGAGGCAAGGTCAGTGAAATACAAAATATCTTAATTTCATCTAGCGACCAGCAATGCATTCTCTTATTGGATAACTGTGTGTTACAGAACAATATATGAGAAACTTGGTAATGCCTTCTCAGAAGAACAGCAGAACTTCTATCAACAGAAAGCTGATGAGATCACTCCTAACATCAGGTATTGCGCGTACAACCTAGAAGATGGAAATGTGGATATCAATGAATTGATGAAGATGCGCTTCAGTTCTGGCACTGGAGCTCAAGATTTGTTGGCAGATAAACTTGATGTAAGATTTAGATTAGTTGACTGTTTAGTTTAAGCATTTAATATGTTTACTTGCTAATGTTTGAATCGCCTGTTCAGTGTTGAAAACGTTCATTCCGGTTTTCTGGTGATTTCAGGCGGTGATATCTCAGACACGAGAAAAGCAAGCGAGCTCTTTGACTGAGATTACTTGGAAAGGCAAAACAGTTCCAGTGAAGAATGAACTAGTTCGTTCATTTATTCTTCATTCAAATGAGTGTCAAAGTGAGATCGAAAGAGCTGGAAGTTTTGAAAATAAAATGGCTGTTTATGATCAGTTGTTAATGGAGTGTAAAGATGGATTACAAAGCTTGAAAGATGATATGAAACCTGATCAGGTACTAAATAATATCAGTCATGGACATATTGTTAACATTTGAGACATTTACAGAATAATTGTAATATATCTTCTTATGCAAAATCTTCATTGATATGAAATGTCTATAGCAAGGTCAGGGATTGTACATATTTATAATATTTGAGTCATTTAAAGAAGAATTGTAAATTACCTTATTCAAAAACGTCATCTTCATTGATTTAAAGTGTCTATATCAAGGTCAGGGATTGTACATATTAATTATATTTGAGCCATTTAAAAAGGAATTGTGTTGTATCTTTGTATGGGAAATTTCATCTTCATTGATTTAAAGTGTGTGTCTACCAAAATCAGACATTGCACATACTTATAGTCATTTAAAGAATTCTTATATATCTTCTTGTGCAAAATCTTCACTGATTTCAAGTGTCTTTATCAAGTTCGGGGATTGTCCATACAATTGTAATATATTTTCGTGTACAAAAACTTCATCTTCATTGACTAAAAGCGTCTATACTAGAGTCAGAGACGGTACGTCTTTACGCTGTGAGGGTTATTAAAGCTAAAATTTTTACTTATTTTCTTCAGGGGAAATCGAAAGTTCCCAAGACCGAGTCTCATTTGGCTAACCTTCAATTTCTGCATTCTTATTTGACCTACATTCGTCTGACAAAGACAGTGGAACGAAATCTTTTGATGGTGGATTCGTTAAAAGCTAATTTCCCTGCAGTATTGTTAAATTATTCTGAGAGCTCTCAGAGCGCTTCTTCTTCGAAGAAAATCACCAAACCTGAAGACCTTGTGAGGATATACGATATTATTTTGCAGGTAGGGTCAATGGAGGGCCGTTTAAGCGGGCCACTTTCCACTACGGCCGTTTTGACTGCGGGGGCGAAGCGCACATGCAGTTTTAAATATGCTGGGTTGTTGATTTTCTGCACTAGATCTCGCATACACACGAAGAAATTGGAATTATTTTCAACTTTCCTGGTGTGCACACGAGACCAAGCGCAGACAGACAACAACAGAGCGTGTTCAAAACTGTGCGCTCCGCCTGGACGGGCGAAGTGGCCTTAGTGCAAAATGATCGAAAAATTTGGATATTGTATTCGTTAGTTAAGCCGCTCAATCACATACGCTAGGAGGAGAAATATTGCAGCAAGAAATTGCAAGTGTAAAGGCCAAGTATGTTCGGCAATTTTTTACTTTAGTACATCCTTCAAGACGAGAAAATCGCTGCAGAAAATCGACCGTGCGAACGGGTTTTTAGCAATATTTTTACTATACTGTACAAAACAGTTTTTTTGTCCAGGAAAATGAGAGAAATGACATCATTTATTCATGATAATCACAAGTTTTCGGCTATGCAGTAGGGATCTGTTGAACCCGTTTATGGCTATTGGAAATGACTTCAACTATTTATTTTATGCATTTTTAGAATCTGACTGATATAGAGGATCTTCTGGAAGATGACGAATCAACTCTAACGCAAAAAATTGCCTCCGAAAAAAGTTTGTTTAAAGCGCATAGGTATGGGTCGGAATTTAACGATGTTTTCCACTTTTTACACACTTGTTCATGCACTATGTCCTTCAAAGTTTTACGCACTTTAAAAGTGCTCAAACAAATGGACGCGCAATTATTTAAAATTCAACATAGTAAACTATACTTCTTGCGGTTGCTTATGGGACGGGTTTTCTTTCATTTTAAAGTTTTACGTGCGTCTCAAAAACAAGTAACTAGTATGGCAGCCTTTAGGGATTTTTATGGGTTAGCTGTTCAACTATATGTACGCTGTATTTCCTTGTTGGGTTTTTTCTTCACGCACGTGAAAGTTTATGTCCTTCAAAATGCTGTATTCTGTATAGATGCGTTAATTGATGAAGACCTATTCATTTAAAACCCTAAATTCGCAACATTATAGTTCGAGGTTGTTTGTAAACGTAATTTTATTACAAGCACCCTTAAGGCACGTTTTAACCATTGTGCTGCTGCCGTGTCAAATGCATCAGAAAGAATTGGTGATGAGGGGTTGTAGCTGAAAAGCAATTGTTTTTAATGCGTTTGGCACGCCACTTACGCCACGTTCGAAATGAGCCGAACTATCTTACTCTGTCTAACATCTAAGGATTTTGCACGGTTCGGGGAAGGACTCTTACGTGGTAATCGGTTAGCTAAAATATGCACCCTTCTTTGTTATTTTCTTCCCTCTGACGCCAACAACTCCACTTTTTAGATGTCTTTACATAGCTCATAGTTATCTATTGACGAGAAAATGGCAAGAAGCGACTGCTCTTTATGAACGAGTTTTACAATATGCTGAGGAAGCCATCTCTTTGTACAAGAAACTGCAAAACGAACAAGTGCGTTTGGCTAAAAAATGTTCGCTCTATCAATCGGTTGCAGAAGAGTCCGAATAGGAAGTGAATTGTGTCTCTTTCTTTTGCTTAAGGAACGTCTTTCTGAGATTAGTGAACTGACTGCTCAAGCACAAGGGCATATGTACACTGCTCATGCGTCGTATCTTCTTGGTAAGTTGTAGATCACGTGGTTTTCTGTTGGTCGATATGTGTTTGTTTTAACTTAATCATAATTTATTCTAGATATTGACGATTCTGACGATAAAATGAAGACGTTAACACTGCATGACAAGGTATGAATTCCACGCGTGTATTACTGTAATTTGCATGTGTATGTTGTCTGGGGCCTGTTGTATAAAAACGTTGGTTAAAGTCAACTCTAGTTAATACGAATATCGACCAACCACAATGGCCTATTCAAGATCTAGCTACTTTTTAACTACAAAATCGTAGTTAAAACGTAGTTAAAAGTTTTATACAACCGGCCCCTAAAATATAAACTTTAGTTATGCTAGTAGTTATTAGTGAGAGCAATTTTTCGAGAAGTGATTTTAGAAACGGTTCTTTTTGTCCTATTTGATCAAGTTTGAAAAAAAACCCGAAAGAAAACACAACCTAGATATTCCATATAAAGATATTGTCAAACTGTGTTTATTTTATAGTTTTTGAATTCTTGTCATAAATTTCGACTTTCAATGGCTCAGAATCCGGACAAGCGCACGACAATTGATCTGTCTTAGTCAAACTGTATTGTGTGCATAGTTGTAACGTCATGTTTGCATTATTTTTCTCACAGCCTTTGCAAGAGAGGCTTGACGTGTACGATGATAAACCATTAAATACCAAGAAACCCAACATCACCCACTTTCCACCCAACTTTGAACCAATCCCTTGTAAACCATTGTTCTTCGACCTCGCCTCCAACCAACTCCAGTTCCCCTCGCTTTCACATCGCATGGAACAAAAGAAAACAAATGCTGGCATTACCAATTACATCAAAGGCTGGTTCTGGGGAAGCGGCAGTAGTTGAAACCATTTGGGTAATTAGATACCAGGAGCAAAATTGCTCGGTAGCAAATGGTGGTCAATTTGTAGTTGTTAAAAAGTATGGATAAGCTTATTTTGCTTGCTCTTAGAAGAGTATAAATTTCTGAATGCAACTACCGTTCGCTGCCCAATGAGGGTTAGTAAAACTCATTTACTGAACTTGTGCAGTATGCAGATTATTGTGTGGTGAAGAAGGCTTATGTGACGGTCAGTATTGATAATTCGCAGTGAAATAAACATGCTGTAGTTAGCAAAATTGGTGTTCTGTAACAATTATACATTTTTCATTTTTCATTGCAACCGCTTTGCCCTCGCAGATGGAGCTGGCATGTTTAAACCAGTGGTTAAACGTGCGCTGTAGCTGTTGTTGCGTAACAGCGCATGTTGGAATAAGCACCCTCCGCTTGCGCGGGCCAAGCCGCCGAGTAGAATGCATTTCGTCCAACAGCGCGTGAAATTTTCTGCAAAATTCTACCAAAATATAATCACTTGGTCCTTTACATATGTAGATCCATTTTTTAAACTTTCGGGAAAATCTGTTTGATATTTCTTGAGATATTTTGCAGACAAACGAGAGAATTCAACAAACCATTCAAACGTGACGACCGCCATTTTGCATAATTTAAGCCTAGTTCCCATATAATCGCTGACGGTCCCTGGTGATCGCTGTGGATAGCTGGCGATCCTTAGTGAACGATCGTTCCGGCTCGCCAGAGATCGTTATGACTGTTCCCATATGATCTCTGACGATCGCCATTATCAGTTCTACACGCATAAAGCGATGCATTG
>JAOBYK010706441.1:0-10036 GCA_025434845.1 Phenganax subtilis
ATTCGTGCTGAAATCACTCTCCTAAGAACCAATCAGATTGCTAGAAACAGCAATGATTTCAAAATGAGTGTAATAATGTATCAAATATCCCCAGTCATGTTTTAACTGAACTTGTAATCGACAATACTAACATAATTGACTCTTTAAAGAACTGGAACTTGCTTCTCTATAAAGAAGCCTTATACATAAAGAGACAGAAACCAGCATTGAAGAATGGTCTAAAGGCTAGCAAGGAATTACAACTATATTGTTAATTCCTTTGATCTGCCATCGCAATTGATCGCTTGTAATTGTTTGTGTACGCTATTTACCGTTATCCTGTAAAATTTAAATTAATTACTGCTGAAGATGAATCAAACAGGTTTGAAATATACAGTTCTTCATTAAAATCATGAAATCTTTATTCGGAATAAGTTTTATTTTGTTTTATAGTACTTGACGAGTACTTGACACAATGTCAGTTCCTGAGTCCCAGTGCCTCAGCACCACAGATTCTTTTAATACTATGTTTGAGGCGCAATGTTATAGAAAATATCGAACTAAATCAAAAAACTATAGAACTTATCAAGTAATGTGCTCGTATTTTGAGATCACGTCTAAAGAGTCGGTAATCCTTGATTTCAATAGGTGCGTCTGGAATTGAATCCTTAAGCCAAGTTTCGCTAAACATTGCAGTTTTTATATCTTTTTTTTTAAAAAAAGAGAAATTTCGTCGATTTTGGGTACTATAGACATACAGTTTGACAAGGTCAACGAGGGAACAAAACAGGTTTTTTTAGAGAACTATAGTCTTAGAAGCTTGTGAAGGTAGGCAATTCTCTATACCCAGCTCTCGTACATGTCTAAGTAGTGTGCAAGATGTGTCAATTGGAATGAGATAGTCCGTATTAAAGTTATGCAAGCTTGGCTTGGCATGCATGTTAATAAAAAATGAAAATTCGAAAAAAATTTTTTTGCCCACTGCAAAACTAGGAGGTCTTGTACGTCCACGATCTTACTACTGACTTAGAACATTAGGTTGGTTATGAAAATGTGAAAACGTGTTTTTATATTCTGGTTCGACCAGTGTCAGTCTAATTGACGATTCTAAAAATATTTCATTAAAAAAAGCAGCTAAACATCATCTTAGTTTAACGCTTCTCATTTCCGTGTACCTTTAGCGGGATTAAATACTGCAATCTTTGGCTTCGAAAGCCGATACCTTATCCGTTCGGCCAAAATGGCTATCGGAAGACGGAAAGCATTGATTCATGGAGTATTAGTTCCTGCATGTGGAGGCTTAATTCGGAGGTTTTAATGATTTTTTGTTGGAAAAAAACAACTAAACACCATTTGAACTAATTTTTCTTCTAATAAAAAAACTCTACAGCCCTTCAATTTAAACAACCAGGGCAACTGAAGTTCTGTTTTTTGACCTGAGCTTTTGTGGCCTTATGGATATAAGGCGTCGGCCTCTTAAGCCGAAGATTGCGGATTCGAATCCTGTCGGAGAAATACGGAAATAAATAGTTTCACAAAAATTTTTAAAACTGCATGTTCTTTCCATTTACCTTCGACCGCTTTTGAATTCGCATTCCATTGGAGGAACATTCGGGTTTTCTTAAACATTTGATTGTTAATAGAAATCGGAATTTTTTGTTTCATGAACCTCCGGCGCAGACTTAAACTTGCAATGCATGTTAGGTTTAAAAAGCCAATCGGCCCTGTTTATTAAGCCACGCAGGACAACAATATCTACATTGTCATCATTTCATGCAAAATATTTTTTATGTAAAACTTCGAATCTTTTCGAGAATATTTATTAAAAGAGACAATTCAACAATTTAAAGTGCCCCTGTCAGCAAAAGTATTGGGCAATATTAATTCTAAGTAGGATTTCTAGCGTATCAGTGGATTTTTTTTTCATTTAGCCAAGTCGTCCCATTTTTATGGCAGTTTGAAGATGGAAAAAAAGCAATTTTGAATGGGGGATATCCATCGTCAGGAGAGTCTGGAACGAGTTAGTTTTCGTGAAAGCAAACCAATGCTTAATAGGTATGTAGCTGCAAATTGTACGAATAAATAAAGTCTTAGTTCGGACATAAATTTCCATAGGATACCCTATTAGCTACAACAACAATCGACTTGAAGAAAGTTTTGTTATTGAATATACATCTCACAAGTGGTTTAGGACATAAAATTGAATTTGAATGATTCACAAGATATCAGCTCCGTATAACAGGCGACTTGAACCTTCAAAACCAGGACTAGAAAGTCAATGCCCTGTCCATTAGACAACGGAGGTAGCATTTCCAGCATTGTTAATTGAAAGAAACAATTCGACAATGCAAACACCTGACGTGTCTCAAACGGGAATCGGGCTTGCAATCTTTTGCTTAGAAAGTCAAAGTCTTTTCTAAGGCAAACAGCAGACTGTGAACATTGATTTATTTATCAGTTATATGCTGGCGCTGGTTTTGCAAAGCCTGTTTATTTTTAGGGAGGATAAGCTCAAAAACGTCAAGTCATGTTCCTCGTACAACCTATTAAAATGAAAGTTTTTTATAGGTAAACACAACAGTTATGTATCTTACTAGCGATTTAGAACAATAGATTGGATTTGAAAGATATATACAAAATGAAAACGGGTTTTTATATTTTAGAGGGTTTTTATGTTATTGAAATGAGAACCTAATTATCATTGTAGTATAGCAATTTTCATTGCCAAGTACCTTCGGCGGGATTCGAACCCGCAATCTTCGGCTTAGAAAGCCGACGCCTTATCCGTTAGGCCACAAAGGCTTACGGTATATTGCTTGTATCGATTCATGGTGTACTAATTGCCCAGGAGCAGGTTGATGGATGAGCTTAAAATACAAATCATATTAAATATATATTTCTCGTACAATTCTCGTGTCTTACGAGTGATTTAAAACATAGTTTTGAAAGATTTATAAAATATGAAAAAGTGCTTTTATATACCGGCTTATAGTAACCTTTTAAAATTAAACCGGCTTAATACAACTGTCCTCTGGTAGTTTAATTTCGAGGATTCTAATGAATTTTATTGGAAAAAGGAATTAAACATCATTTAAGTTTTACACTTCTCATTTTCATGTACCTTTGGCGGGATTCGAACCCGCAATCTTCGGCTTAGAAGGCTGACGCCTTATCCTTTAGGCCACAAAGGCTAACGATACTGCCTGTTTCGATTCCAGGAGTATTAATTACCAAAGTGCAGATTGATGCATGAGCGCAAAATACAAATTATATTTGTAAAATATATTCCTCGTAGAAAACCTATTAAAATAAGAGTTTTTCAGCTAAAAACAACAGTTATGTATCTTACTAGTGATTTACAACATGAGATTGGATTTGAAAGATTTATAAAAAGTGAGAACGCGTTTTTCTATTTTAGAGGATCTTACTGATTTTTTATTGTAATTATGATTTTTTGATGATTTTTTATTAAAAAGAGTCTAACCCATTATTTTAATTTAGCGCTTTTTATGTACCTCTGGCGGGATTCAAACCCGCAGTCTTCGGCTTAGAAAGCAGACGCCTTATCCTTTAGGCCACAAAGGCTAACGGAAAACTGACAGCATTGATTCATGGACTATTAGTTACTGTGGCCGCTTTATTCGGAGGTTTTTGATGCTTTTTCGTTGAAAAAACAACCAAACATTATTTAAATTAATTCAGTTTTCTTCTACTGAAAAATCTCTACAGCCTTCCAATTTAAACAGCCTGGGCAACTGAAATTTTTCTTCCTGAACTGAGCCTTTGTGGCCTAATGGATAAGGCGTCGGCCTCCTAAGTTGAAGATTGCAGATTCGAATCCCGTCTGAGGTATACTAAAATTAGTGTATAGTTGCATTAAATTTTTTAAAAATAATCATTCGATTCTCACGACGTTTTTTTGAAAAAAGCATCTAAATCTTATTGTCGTATAGAACAATAAAATTTAGCTGCTCTTTTCAACCATTGTGGTTTTCAACCATGGTGCTATTTTCAACCATGTCGTATACCATTGTCGTATATACGACAATAAAATTTAGGTGCTCTTTTCAACAAAAAGTCGTGAGAATCGAATCCTGTCGAGAATGAATAGAATGAATATTTTAAAAAAATTTTATGCAACTACTAATTTTGGTACACCTCCGACGGGATTCGAACCCGCAATCTTCGGCTTAGGAGGCCGACGCCTTATCCATTAGGCCACAAAGGCTTAGTTCAGCGAGTAAAACTTCAGTTGCCTTGAACGAAGGCTGTAGAGATTTTTGGCCAAGAAAAACGGCTCTGCCGTTTCTTGCAGCTTTTGAACGCGAAGATTAAACTTCCTATAATGCCTGAAAGATCCATTACAGGGCACGAAACAGATAAACCCTGGATAAATGCCAACTTAAAACGTCTCAACAAGGGACGACAAAAAGCCTTCACCACAGGTGATGAATTCCTTTATAGACTGTTACAAAACAAAGACAACTGCGAAAGGAAAAGATGTCGTAAGAGACACTACAAGCATAAGGTACAAGATCTATTGCATGTCACACCGCGTGATTGGTGGCATGAGGTTAAACAGTTTTGTGGCACATCTAAAACGAGGAAAAGAGATGTTAAGTCAATTTTAAGAACAAATTAGGAGTCTAGTGACAAAGATCTTGCCAATGAAATTATGAAGGCATTTGCCAGTGTAATGGACGATTACACACCATTATTGGAAGACGATTGTGTGTTGACAGACCATGATAATCCTATAGAGGTTGATGAGGAGTCAAATGCCCCAAAACGTCGGCAAATAAACACATCAAGAGCGTGGGACCCTGATGGTATGCCAAATTGGGTTCTTAATTAAAACCTTTTCTGATATATTATCTCCAGCAGTCACCGATACAATTGATGTATCCTTTCGGGAATCAAAAGTTCCCCAAGAGTGGAATTTGGCCAACATCACTCCTCTACCAAAGGCAAGTACCATAGAGGACTTTAACAGGGATCTAAGACCGATTTCCCTTACATCTACCTTGTCCAATGTATCATAGAGCAATGTATCATAGAGCAAGAAATAAGACCCACAGTGCTGAAAGTTATGGATCCAAAACAGTTCGGGTTTATATTAAATTCTTGTACAACATTTGCCCTAATCTCAATGCTGCATCGTTGATTAGAAAGCATAGATGGCACTAGTTCTCGTGTAAGGGTTGCGCTTTTGGATCATAGAAAAGCGTTTGACTTAGTGGATCACAATAGTTTACTTGCTAAACTCCTTAGTTTTGGAACTAAACCCACAGTTGTAAATTGGATTGCTGATTTTCTGCGAAACAGATTACATCGTGTAAAGCTTAATTCTGGCTGCTTCTCAAGCTTTGAATTAGTCCCAGATGGAATTCTGCAAGAAACTAAGACTGGTCCCTGGTTATTTTTGGCCATGATTAATGATTTAGCACTATCCGACAATTCTTTTGACTTATGAAAATTCGCAGATGACACAACAGTTTCAGAAATTGTTTCCAAAAATGAAAAAGTGGACTACAAGAACAAGGAAACAAATTAAATCTTTGGTCAAACGAAAACTATTTTTAACTTAACTCCAAGAAATGTAAGGAACTTCGAATTGATTTCAGTAGACACCGGCGTACAGACGACGCAATAAGCATTAACAATCAAGCCTTCGAAGTTGTTCAATCTGCCAAAATTCTTGTGGTAACAATTAGACAAGATCTTAAATCGAAAAATCATGTAAACTGCAATACTCTCAACGCCTCAAAGCCTCTATATCTTCTCAAAATCTTGAAAAAAGCAGGTGTGGATGGGAAGTCTCTGATACAATTCTATTTTATGTGCATTCGATCACTTCTCGAATACGCATGTCAGGTACTTTAGTAGATCGCCAGAGTATTTGTCACATCAAATTGAAGGAATACAGAAACGAGCTCTACGCATGCTTTATCCAGAGGAATACTATATTGTGACGCATTACAAATAACTGCAATCCTTGGCAGATAGAAGAAACAAACTATGTAGAGAGCTTTTTAAATCAATATCTCTTAATAGTGATCATATTTTAACTGACTTATTACCGCCAATTAATTCAAACAATACCTGTCTTAGATCTTGTTCAAAATATGCCGGGATTTCCAGTTCTAAAGACGAACCGATTTAAGGATAGTTTAATTAAATACTCCGCTTCTAAAGCTTAAATAGTGTTAGTAATTAGCCTAATTATTAGCTATCTTAGTATAAATTCTTACTATTCATGGGGCCGGTTGTTCGATGTGCGTTTAGCTTAAACGGTGGACAAGTTCAAAATAGAAATCGTATTTCTGTATTCTTTGAATAACGAAATTAAAAGTTCGTTTACTAAATACAATAATTATGCGTGTACCTATAGTCTAGTTACATAAGATTTGAGTTGAAAGTTTTAGAAAATGTGTAGGAGTGCTTTTGAATTCTGACGTATCCCGTTTAAGCTAAACGGCGTACGAATCGGAACAACTGGCCTCTGTATTTAGCATTGTTACAAACTACTTATGTAATTGACACGTAAATCAGTTTTTGGACTGCCATGTGTTAATTTTTAATAAACATTTCCTCTCTCTCAAACTTTTCCTCTCTCTTAAATGTCTGCAACTCATTTTTACTTTACATAGTCTTAGCTTTGGCTTTCAGCCTTCTACATGTAAATAGTGTTGTACAATGTTTGCTTCTTGAACATGCATATCTTGCTTCTTGACCACGATATACTTCATATGATGGAATCCCATACCGTCCCATTCACCTAAATGCTCACTGCGCGTCGCCGAGTATTTATTAAGTTTTTTCTGTCAAATTTTGTATACATGAAGAAAAGACATTGCTAAAGTGAGTGACTTGGTTAAATTCACCGATTCTTAAAACAGTTCTTGCTACGGGATGCGTTTGATAAAATGGCGCACTCGCGTCATGAAATTTGCTCGCCTCCGATTTAATTGTAAGGGTTTTAAAATATCATATTCCCCCTCTCAAATAATCAAAGAACAAAATCGTGTTCGCGTTTTTTACAGCTATTGTCTTTGTTTGAATCCCAATTTTTTGAAAGTTAATGGACGAAATTAGGATTTGGCCGAATTTCGACAAGTTGTAAAATTTATAAATCTTTCAAATCCAATCTTATGTTCTAAATCGGCCACCAGTAAGATACATAACTGTTGTTTTTAGCTAAATAACTTTCATTTTAATGGTTGTACGAAGAATATATAAATATAATTTGTATTTTGAGCTTATTCACCGTATAAGCTAAACGGGATCTGTACAACTGGCCTCTGCGTAAGTGATGTAGCTATGAATCAATGAGAGCAGTGTGCTGTTAGCCTTTGTGGCCTAATGGATAAGGCGTCGGCTTTCTAAGCCGAAGATTGCGGGTTCGAATCCCGTCAAAGGTACATGAAAATGAGAAGTGTTAAACTTATATGATGTTTACGTTTTTTGTCAATAAAAATCATTAGAACTCTCGAAACTAAACTCCCTGAGGCCAGTTGTACTAAGCCCGTTTAATTTTAAACGATTGATAAGCCAGAATATAAAAACAACTTTTCATATTTTATAAATCTTTCAAAACTAATCTTATATGTTCTAAATCACTACTAAAATACATAACTGTTGTTTTTAGCTAAAAAACTTTCATTATAATAGGTTGTACGAGGAATATACATATGATTTGTATTTTCAGCTCATCCATCAGTCTGCACAGGCACTATACCGCAAGCCTTTGTGGCCCAATGGATAAGGCGTCGGCTTTCTAAGCCGAAGATTGCGGGTTCGAATCCCGCCGGAGGTAAATCGGAATGCAAAGCGTTATACTAAAATATATTTAGTTGCTCTTTTCAATAAAAAATCATTAAAATCCTATAAAATGTAAAACACGTTTGCATTTTGTATGAATCTTTCAGATCCAATCTTATGTTCTAAATGGCTAGTAAGATACATAACTATTGTTTTTAGCTAAAAAAGTTTCATTTTAATAGGTTGTAAGACGAATATATAAATATCATTTGTATTTTGAGCATATGCACCATATAAGCTAAACGGGCTTTGTGCAAGTGACCCCTGCCTAGTTTATTTGTGAATTAATGCAGGTAGTGTGCTGTGTGACCCAATGGATAAGGCGTCGGCCTCCTAAGCCAAAGAATACGGGTTCAAATCCCTTCCAAGGTTTATAGACAGAAGTAATCGGGTAATTCAAAGGTATTTCGTTTCTTTCAATGAAAAGTGTAAAAAACGTCTAGTTTAAACCACTTGGGGAATAGATGTTCTATGAATATAGATCAAGGTGTCTAGTGTCGGTTTCTTAACCTGAAGAATGTTGGCTTGAGTTCCATGGAAGATACATGGAAATGACTTGTTGTTCTAATCATCATTGTCTTTGCTTTGCAGAAAAGACAGCAGGTTGTAGTCCAGTCGAAAACAACTCTTCTCATTTTTGTTTTACAGTCTAATTAAAGTTTCACGGGTGTGTATGAGCAAGTCTAACACGCAGAACAGGAATGCTGGCTTAAGGATCCAGGCATCGGTTCTCCAAGCCGAAGACTGCGAGTTCGAGCTGTACACTATGGACAGACTTTCCACAGATGTGTACAGTGGCGGGGCAAAAGAAACAAATACCAAGTCTTTTTTTAACGGTTTTTAGTGTCAAAGCAAGGACAAAGTCAGAACTGAGACTCTCTTTCTTCACACTTGTGAAGTTCTTTTCAATATAATGCTAATAGAACTTCAAAATTGTGAGGAAAAAGAAGGAAGCAGACGTCTTTTTAACAGTCTTTAAAATATCAAGTACTTCAAGTGCAAAAAAAAATGTTACTATTTTCAACAATATTCTGAGGTATTGTTCATTATTTTACAAAGAAATAGACATTCCTAAGAATGTCAACATCATCGTAATTACTGATAGGTGGTGATTGCAATAAGTGAAATATAGAATGGCCGAGGTGTGTGAAGTATTTATTATCTTGTTTACATTATCTATTATCTCGTATTTGTTTATCAGAAAGTGATATTTGGCATCATCAGATCACAGACACGTTGGTAGCATTTCAGATCAATTCAGATTACTTAGTAAAACAGACAAGTGAACCGTTATCCTTTGTTGTGGTGGATTCCTCAGTGTTAATGGAGATATTCTGTGTGTTCCTGTTTTTTCCTTGCTGTCTATAAATCATTCTAAATTATGCAATTTATGCTAATATTCAATACAATTCTCTTAAATTCTCTTAATATAAATGGGCATTTAGATATGTACTCAATGAGCTATGTGTAGCAACGACATCACTGTAACAAGCAGCCACAACGCACCACTTCGTAAAATAAGGCCACCATTGGGATCCTTGCATGGCGCAACATCTTCAGCAGATTGTCCTGGCCAACCAATCGTGTAATTTTTGCTGCATCTTTCTTGCACTAGCCATTCTTGAAGTGGCTGAAAATATTCCTTCATTGGTTCCACAGACATTTCTTTACTTCCGGTCATTTTCTCCAAAGCGAGGGGCCATGGTTTGCTTTTACCCATCTTAAGCATAGCACTGTAAATCAACAAAGACAATTTCTAATCAACTTGCTTGGTAAGATAAAATTTTTGGTCTACTTTTAGAGATATGATGACAGTGATGACATTGGAAACATTTGGATAATATTAACCGTAAATACTTTCGTTAAAAATTTCCTTTAGTTTCCAGCGAATACTAGCAACATAAACTATTGCGCAATTAAACAGCTACCCTTTTCTCCTAGACCTTGATAGATGCATATAGTGTAGCGTAGTCCAAAAAAAAGTGCACAGTCCATGATGTGCTAAACGCACTGATAAACTAGCTATGAAAAGAGACGACAAGTAATCCTGTCTGGAGTGCATCGAAAGGCAAAAATCCTCTTCAGGGTACGCATTGCTTGACTGCACTGATCTCAAACTATAAGTGAATTGAGTCAAACGCTGCGAAAGCAACTCGAAAGCACTGAGCTCTATTATATATCTGGAGGCACTGCTCTCGCCGAAAGCGGGGTCCAAAAACATGGCGGATGAGTCTGG
>JAOBYK010706663.1:0-10034 GCA_025434845.1 Phenganax subtilis
GGATCAGTATCTTTTAAATGTTCCACCTTGGTTTGGTAATATTTTGCTTTAATTATTTTTCTTTCACGATTGACTCTGTTACAATAAAACTTCAAAAGTGAGATGTTGTTTCCTTTCAACGCTTTTTGGCGTTTATGAATTAGATCCTTAAAAAGGGGGGTCATCCATGGAACATCGTTTGTGTGCAATTTAACGACCTCTGACGGCATCATCGAATTTAAGCCAATCATAATTATGTCGTTAAAGTAGTTCAGCTGTTCCTCTACGGTAGGCAAGGAGATTAGCAGTCACCAATCAATGTTATTTAAATATCTCCCCAAGGCTTCAGCCGAGCTCTTATTCCGCTTACGCACAGATATTAATTTCTTCGTTTTTGCCTTTCTTGACCGCAAGATTGGAGAAATGGTAACTGTAAAATGGTCAGATAACCCAAAGGGTGGTTTTTTCTTGGGGTTTTTGTAAAATTTAGCTAAATTAGTTAGAATCAAGTCTAAAGTTCGTTCACCTCTAGTAGGAAATTTTACTACTTGCTTCAGCCGGAATTGTTTGGCGATTTGGTTGATGTTGAGGCGGTTAAAATCACCAGCTATTATGATCCCAGCATTAGGCATAGTACTTTCTATCTTTGAAAAGCTATCAGTTACGTGGTTAATTATTAGGGCATCATTAGCTGTGGGTGGATGGTAGACTGTTGCAACAATAAGATGCGAAATTCCGCGAGGTAGTCTGCTGGGTCTTAGTTTACTCCACAATATTTCTACGTCCTCTACTATGAATTCGCTTAAGGTTGTAACAGGAATGGAATCTCGTACATACATACAAACCCCACCATGTTGGCTACGGATTCTGTCTCTCCTTGCACGTGAGTAATGGTCAATAAAAATTGCATTGTTATCCACTGTGTCTTTAAGCCATGTTTCAGTAAAACACATTATGGCCGGTTTTTGTTCATTAGCAAACTGGCGTAATTCTTCTAATTTGGGGGCGAGTGACATCACATTGGATAAGGATAGAGAGGGAACGAAGGAATGTGTACTTGAATACACAGACTTGAATACATCGTTATCAGAACTCAATTCTTGGGAGGTCTTGTAGCTACATTCATTAATAATTAACAATTTTCTCTATCAAAGTACTTCGAGAACCTCAAGGACCAACAGCTTTAACAATTAAAATTCAAGCTCTATGGAATTCTTACACATTCAAGATTTTATAAACATAACGTAAGTTGTAAACCGGATGTGATGCAACCCAACGCCTGGGACGTCCATGGGGAAGTCGGAGACTCCTTTTTGCACCAAATTCAAATTACAACGACTTTCTGAGAGCTGTTGTCCGTTTTATTCGCAAAAAAACTTATCACAACTAGACCAACTAGTCAAGCCAAATTCGAAAATGGATGATTATCAACTAAATCAACTTACTAACACCCGCAGCGCTCAAGTCACATACTTAATAACATACTCTCAGGCCGATTTGCGCAAATTGCCAACTCGTCAGAATTTTGGAGAAATTATTGAGAAGCATTTCAACGCCTGTGCTGGAAAAGCAAAAGTCACTCATTGGGCATGCTGACTTGAGAACCACCAACATCATCGGGACAGTTCTAGAGCAGACGTAGACGCAAGTGCAACATCATGTATAAATGCTAATCGTGGACGTGCAGAAGCTTCAAATCATTCAAGCGAAACGCTGAGATTCCAACTGCGACAGACTAAACGACATGAAAAACGAAAAAATCCTAATTCCAAAAAGAACAAAAACTCGGAATGTGTCGTCTGAGGTATTAAAAGATATCATTTTACTGCTAAATCAGTTAATCAAGGACGTTTCACTTGGTCGAACTCGGGAGGAGTTATATGCGCACGGATTTGTATCGACAGCGGTGAGCATCAGAAATGAAATGAGTGCATCTGAAATCCAAACTCAATTTGCTTCATTATTTTGGGAAAAACTAAAAAGGAAACTCTTTCCCATTGCTACGGCGGTTGGAAACAAAATTGTATATATTAATACATCCCAGAAAGTTATGGGAAAGATTATCAAGCACATTTCCAGAAAAGGTCCAGTTTATTTGTGTTCTGTTCGTCCAATTGCAGCGGACTACAACTGGGTTGAAGATATTTCTGAAGATGATGAAGAAGATGCAGTTAACAAAGATGTAACTGAAAGAGAACAAGACAGTAGCTTTGATCTTCCTGAAAGTGGGTTGACTCATATGAACCAGACTCTCATAAGATCATTCATTGCTAAACGACTTGAATCGCTTTCACAAATAACTACTTCTCGACATGGGAACCTGCCCAATTCCAGCAAAGTTTCTGACAACAGTATGGCAAGTGAGTGCAATGTAAATATTCGCACTGGTACTGTAGCTTGTCCCACTTGCAATTTGAATTTTTTGGTGAGCGAAATTGAGCAACATGTTGATGAATGTTGTGAAAAAATCTCGTCCGAAGCATCTCTCTACGGAACATGGGTTCTTGATTCCATAGACCTGACTGGTGGGTCCGATTGTGATGAAATAGGTGCCGATAACAAAGATCTATGCAACGATGAAAGTGACGTGCAGCCAAGTGACATTTGAAGTATCCAACAACTTATACACAGTCAAACAACTAACATTACCAAATTTACCAACAGAATATCAGTTCATCGAAAGTTCTTGTGGGATGACCATGTCTCTGCCGGAAAGAAACCATGGTTTAAGCTTCAAGGACTGCTAAAATTCTATTTCAGATGTGAACCAGCAGTTGATTGTGGTGGACCTCGTCGTGAGTTTTTAACAGGTAAATAAACAGAATGATAAAAGTATACTAAATTAATACCTTTTAGGGACTTGGCAGAAAGTTAGTCTCTATGTTTATATTAATTACACTAGGACTGAGCATTGGCGATATATGCTTGTTGAGAGCAAATTCTCAAGTATAAATGCAAAGTCATGTCATGACTAGCATGTACTGAGCTATTAAATAGCAAAACATGTATGTCTGCTAAATTAAGTAATATGTATTTGTATATATTGGTAGAAATGCTTGATGCAATTGAGTCACGTCAATTTGTGCATGACTCACAAACTGGTCAAACAGATGCCCATGTTAGCAAAGTTCCATTTGACAGCACAATAGCAATGACCAGTGGTCACCTTCGCATTGCTGGTGAAATAATGGTGATGTCGCTTGTTCAGGGTGGTCCTGCACCAGACTTCTTGTCCGAATGGGTGTATGACTATCTTTCATTGGACAAAAAAAAATTGAAGATGATTGTGTGAAGCACCTCATAACTAGAGCAAGTACTTATTAGGCTTATAATTTGCTCTACATATAAGATTTCAAATGTGAGAGAGAATATTGACATAGATTATATCCGAGACTAAAACATACAGTATTTATTTGTTTTCTATTCTACATTTAGTTACAACAAGTTGAGTCAGACAATGCATTACAGAAATTGCTTACGGGTGATGATGTTTTGAAGCACCTCTCAAACATTGGATACCATGGTGTACCTCACAGGGAGATGATGAAAAACAGAGAAGCTTTTATACAGTATGTTGTTCTGTTCAAATTTATTACCTACCTAGAAAAAGTTATGTGTCACTTCTGTGATGATCTTAAATATATCATTATCTCAATTGCAGATCTCTATTTGTCAAATACTATCTGACACCTAAATTGCCCATGTTGGACCAGTTAGCAGATGGCCTAAAGCTTTTTGGTGTATTGCCACTCGTGCATAAACATCAAGACCTGATGAAATGTGTATTTACACCGACAATAAGCAGCACTCACACTGTTACAGATGAGCAACTGATTGATCTTTTGTCACCTGTTTATAGTGACAATACACAAAAAAAGACAAAGAAATCAACACATACAAAGCTATGTGTGATTTTGTGGAATACTTGCACCATAAAGGTATTTACATAAATACTTACTTTTTACATTCTTCACTACATGCTTTCCTAAACTGTTCACTTTTCAATAGTATTAACTGTAGCTAACAAGTATCTATAATTATTGTTTATTATCTTCGTTACCAATACCGGGTTGCTCTTTATCAGTTGGAGATATTCTAAAATTAATTACTGGAGTGAGGAAAATTCAACCATTGGGTCTGCCTAAAAAGATAGCTGTACATTTTCTTCATGAATGTGATCAAAATTGCAAATGCCAACCAACAGCATCTACTTGTGATCTGCATTTCCAGTTACCTATCCCTTACCAGTAGAGGGAAATTAAGGATTCTGGCGGAATTTGACCAAGCCCCCACTTTTATGCAAATGAGCTAGGAGTAAACATAATACTAATTTATAATAAACACATTAAACAGGCCTTTTGCAATTCTGTCAATCAAACTATTCAAACGTCAAAACCTATTAAAATTTACAAGTTTAAACTAATTTGACCAAGCCCCCACTTTTATGCAAATAAGCTAGGAGTAAACATAATACTAAATTATACTAAACACATTAAAACAGGCCTTTTGCAAACCTGTCAATCAAACTATTCAAACGTCAAAACCTATTAAAATTTACTAGTTTAAACTAATATGACCAAGCCCCCTTTTATGCAAATGAGCTATAAAAATTTAAAAAATTTCAAAAATAAAATCTGCACAAACCTAATACTAATTTATACTAAACACATTAAAACGAGCCTTTACGCAAACCTCTCAATCAAACTATTTAAACGTCAAAACCTATTAAAATTTACAAGTTTAAACTAATTTGCATATTGCTCTCATGACTGCACAATAATATTCGACGAGATACACCAAGAAATAAAATGTCACAACAAAACCAAAACAACAATCAACAAATTTTATCAAGAGTTAAAGAAAGCTTAATAAATAATCCTATTATTGATGATGAGGATCCTGATATAACTAGAGGAGACAGAGAGTTACAATACCTAAAGAAAGATGGACCAGTTAAGTATCAAGGTGATAACAAAAATATAGAACAACGTCGAAAAGAAATGCTTGAAGAACATGGATTAAAGAAAAGTAAAAACAAGTCTAAACTTGCTCAACCTAATTTGCATATTGCTCGCATGACTGCACAAAAAAACTCGACGATATATAGTAAGAATAAAAATATGTCAAACAACCAACAACCAAAAAATACGGTGGGATTCCAGTGTATAAGGAGCCTAGTATTTTTAGAAAAACAAAAATATATAATAATAAGCCTAATATGACTTCTTATGAGAGATCTAAATTGTATCCTAAAGTTAATTTACAAAAAGCGTTGAAGAGGCCAAAACGTACTACTACTGAAGAAGTGAAGAAACCTATTGCGTGGGAGATTCCCAAACCAGAACGTAAAGTAATAAGACCTACAGAGACTTTTTCAGGAAGACAAAGCGGACCTGCATCAAAAGAAGATTTCGTTACTCCCCCCGAACAACTTGGTGATAATTTAGTGGATGAAGGACGACCAACTCGATATGTAAATGAGTCTAATGCAGATGCTTTGAAATCAGTTGGACCGGATACTTCTGCAAAACAAGCTTTGAGTAGATTTAGAGAAATTCAATCATATAGAAAGAATGTAGGTAGACCACAAGGAAGTTATAAAATAAAACCTGGGGGACAAGAGTACATTGTGAGTAAAGTTAAACCTGTTCTAAAACCTAGAATTAAACTCGAGAAACCAATTCCAAAGCCTAGAATTAAACTAGAAAATCAAAAGATGCAAGACGTCATACCCACAAAAGTAACTAAAGAACTTGATAAATTAGATTGAAAAATTAAAAGATTTGGAGTAAAGAATAAAAACAAATACCTACGCATTTTAGAAATTACGTTAAACAAAGAAAATTATGATGACAAAACCGTGGACAACGTTACAAGTTATATCAATGGTTACATAAACAAATATAGAATAAAAACAGTTCCAAAACTCGTTCAAGGCAAAGTCATTTATTTGATAAACCTATAAAAGACATTGGTGTAGAATCTTTAAAACCTACAAAGTATATACCCCCAAGACCCACTCCTCCCCCAAGAACAAAGAAATAGACTCTTGAACAAAAATTTAAGAATTGGGGTGATTGGTTGCTTGAGTTTGTTCCAGAACCTATTAAAACAAAAGTTTCCAACACTTATACACAAATGAAGAGTAAAATTATGAAAATATATAATCGGGAGCAAGAGGACAACCTGATTTTAAAGTTACTAGAAATTTCTATGAAGGGTAGACTAAAAAGTTATCAATTATATTTCGAAGATGAAGATGACGCTAGAAATTTTAATGATCCTAAAAATTGGTTATTATTATTAAATGTTCAATACAAAGTGATTGAACTTCTAGACCCACTTAGGAATAACAAGGTAGAACTCATTTTAGTTTGTAATATGATAAAAAGAGATCCCACCACAGATAAAATCATAGAGCGAGAACTGGGTTTCTATAGTTCAAGATATCATAAAGTATTACCAGGATCGGACGTAGATCTTATTTATGAAAAAATGGTGGATATCATTACAGGAGAGTTTATAGAGGAGAGAAAGAAAGGATCAGGTTGGGAGTTTGAGAAAATAATTCGATTAGACATTCACACACTGAAATATGATCCTCTAAAAGGCTCCTCCTTCATTCCTACCTCAAAGTATATTTCAAATAAGAAGGCGACTATTGATCCACAAAACAAATTTATCAATTCAGAAACAAATGAACTAGATCAACAATGTTTTAAGTGGGCTGTTTCCATAGCAACATTCACAAAACATGGAGATAAGGATCGTGGAAGAATAACGAAGAGTCTTGTTGAACACTCAAAGTCTCTGGATTGGAAAGGCATCAGGTTTCCTACTCCTGTGGAGGACATCAAGAAATTTCAAAAGAATAATAACATAAAAATAAATCTGTTCGGTTATAATGAAATAGATAAAGTTTTCCCCATGTTACAAATGCATGACGATCCTGACATTAGGCTCTTGTTGTTAGAAGATAAACATTACATCGTTATAAGTAATTTAAGTCGATTAGCGAGTTCATCATTAACGAATAATAAGGTAAAACATTATGTTTGTGAGTATTGCCTACAACACTTTTACACTGAAGATAGACTTAAAGAACACAAAGATTACTGTAGAAAACATGTACCTACAAAATCGGTGTATCCAAAACCTAATACGTTTATTAAATTTAAAAATTATAGTAACAAATTTAAAGCACCTTTTATGATTTATGCAGCTTTTGAATGTATTACAAAATCTATTGAAAACAAATTAGGTCAAAACACAACTCAATATCAACAACACATTCCTATTAGCTACTGTTATTTGATAAAATGTTTTGATGACAAAGTTTATGAACCAAAACTACGTAGTTATACCTATGATCCTAACAACCCAAAAACTGTTGAAGAAATGTTCGTTGAAGATATAGAATCAGAAGTTAGAGATATTTACAAAAGGTTTTACAAACATACAAAGAAAATGATCTTCACAGAAAAAGATCAAGTTGACTTTGACAAGTCTGAAGTATGTCATATTTGTGAAAAACATTTTCGGTATAAAACTAACAAAAACAACCCAGATGAATACTCTCCGGACAAATCAAAGATCACTGTCATTTTACAGGAAAATATAGAGGAGCTGCTCATAATAACTGTAATATTCAGCTTAAAAAATTAAACTTTATACCAGTTGCGTTTCATAATTTAGAAGGTTACGATTCGCACTTATTTATAAAACCTTTAAACAAAACTCCAGGTAAAGTTGATTGTATTCCAAAGACTGGGGAGAAATATATAAGTTTCACAAAATATGTTCCGGTGGTTAACAAAGACAATAAAACAATTAGTTATCAACTTAGATTTATAGATTCATTTAAATTTATGGCTTCAAGTTTAAGTTTATTAGTGAATAATTTAACACAAGAAAGTCTAGAAAGTTTACATTGTCTTAGGATATATTACCTAGACCGCATAGAACTCTTGTCTAGAAAAGGGGTTTACCCTTATGATTACGTAAGTAGTTTTGACATACTCAAGAACTCAGTTTACCACCTAAGGAATCTTTTTATTCAAGACTTAATGATGCGAATATTTCTGACGAGGACTACCTTCACGCACGGAAAGTTTGGAACACTTTTGATATGACTTCGTTTCAGGATTATCACGACTTATACCTAAAAACAGACGTACTACTTTTAGCAGATGTTTTTGAGGAATTGAGAAATGTTTGTCATATACATTACAAATTAGACCCTGCACATTACTTTACAGCTCCTGGTTTAGCTTGGGATGCGGGTTTAAAAAAAACAAAAGTAGAATTAGAACTTCTAGATAAGGAGAATATGTATCTCATGATAGAAAAAGGAATCAGAGGGTGTGTGTCTATGATTACAAAACGTCATATCAAAGCAAACAACAAGTATCTTCCAGATTATGACCCAAATCTACCTAGTACATATATACCTTACTTGGACGCAAACAAGCTATATGGGTGGGCCATGATGCAGAAACTTCCTACTCACGGATTTGAATGGATGGCGCCATCAGAACTTGAAAACATTAAAAC
Organism: Phenganax subtilis; assembly: GCA_025434845.1. Lineage (NCBI taxonomy): Eukaryota > Metazoa > Cnidaria > Anthozoa > Malacalcyonacea > Clavulariidae > Phenganax > Phenganax subtilis. The sequence goes on from JAOBYK010706663.1 coordinate 8,533, forward strand.
TATATCAGATATTGATAATTGGACAGACCGAAACCCGGATCAAGGATTTATTTTGGAGGTAGACGCAGACTACCCCGAGAGTCTTCATGACCTTCATAATGATTATCCACTAGCACCTGAGAAAATCCAGACTAAATTAGATGAGGGAATTACTATAGAGAAACTTGTACCTACTCTAAATCATAAGAGAAATTATGTAGTTCATTACACTACCTTGAAAAACTATCTAGAAAAAGGTTTAAAATTAACTAGGGTTCACAAAGGAATAAAATATTACGAGTCAGCATGGTTAAAACTTTGTATTGAAATGAATACAAGTCTTAGGGCTGAGTCAAAGAATAAATTCGAAAAGGACTTTTTCAAACTTACGAACAACAGCGTGTTTGGTAAGACTATGGAGAATATTAGAAAGAGATCAAATGTTGAATTAGTCAACAAAGAATGGAGACTAAGGAAGGTAACAACGAAACCAGAATTTTAGTCTTTTACAATATTTGATGAAAACTTCGCTGCCACTCACAGTTATAAAACAAAAGTTGTTCTAAACAAACCTATCTACGTAGGTATGAGCATCCTAGATTTATCCAAAACTCTCATGTACGATTTTCACTACAATTATATAAAACCTAAATATGGAGACAAGGCAAAACTTGGTTTCACAGACACAGACTCTTTAATTTATGAAATTCAAATAGAAGACTTTTACAAAGATATTTCTCAAGACCTAGAAAAGTGGTTTGACACTTCAGAGATAGTGACTGACAATCCTTACATCAAGAAAGGGTTAAATAAGAAAATACCTGGATTCTTCAAAGATGAATGTGGGGGTACTCAAATTAAAGAATTTGTTGCGTTAGGAGCTAAGTTATATTCTTATAAAAAAGAAGAGGTGAATGGATTGTCTTCCGAGGTTAAAAAGTGTAAAGGTATAAAGAAATCAGCCGTTGACAAAACTCTAAGACTAGAACATTACAGAAACTGTTTATACAACAGAATTCCTGTGAGAAGGTCTATAAATACTATAAGACAAAGAAAACATGATTTGTTTTCAGAGACAGTGAACAAAGTTGCCTTAAGCTCTGATGATGATAAAAGATACATACTGCCGGATAAAATTAATATTTTATCTATTGGACATTGCAGAATAAAAGAACTAGAAAACTAAGTCACTTGTGTAACCTGGTTTAAAGTTACACAGATGTTTATACTGAGTCTCCTTTTTTTTCAACTCTGTAGGTGTCACCTTTAATACCTATTTTTCTTTTCTTTTTTTTTGTCGTAAGCCATTCTAATAGCTCTTGAACTAATCCCAAAAAACTCTGCTGCTTTAGTAATACTTGGAAACACTTCTATCCAACCGGAACTAACATGAGTCATTCTTGTTTCTTTCTTCATTTATTATATAACATAACTTAAAGTTTTTCCTAGAACGCGTTCCAAAGTAAATTGAACAATTCCAAAGTTAAATTTTTCCGCCAAATTTGAAGAAAAAAATGAAAATG
>JAOBYK010706774.1:0-10034 GCA_025434845.1 Phenganax subtilis
ATGAGCACAAGTCTTTGTTTAGGCTCATTTGCATTCGATTCGGCACATGAAAAGTTCGACGTTTGAACCGGGCCTTAATGTTGGCTCAAAATTACGTCAATTACTCCCCCCTCGTTTTGTTACAAACGTACGCCATGTAACGAACAAAATCGCTGAACTTGCAAGTTTTGTCGAACTAAATAACGCTACCATCACTATTATATCAGAATCCTGGCTCTCAAACAACGTTTCTCGTCGGCCTTAAACGCTGGTCTAAAGCGAAATGTTAAGAAGTTTGTTTGACTACGAGCGGGCTATCGCAACCAACTATGGTGCTTCCACTTCTTTGCATTCTTTTGATTTCGTGACTGCTGGTGATCATTTTTAACCATCGGCTACATATGCATCGATACAATCTGCTAATATATACTGCGGCAGCACTTCACTTGCGATAGTAAGTTCTAGTATAAATATTAGATACTTTTAGCAAATCTTCGAAAACTTAGGATTTACCTATCCGTAATTAACACTTTCATCACAAAAACTTTGCCCGTGTAAACTTTGCCTACTATAACAAAATTTCAAAACATTACAGTGTCTACATAAAGGCTAAAGCAGTCATATCACAAGGATTCTACATTTTGCCTTGCATGTCCAGGCTGTTAGCTAGGGTGATGCGGTTAATCGATAAACCGAAAAAAACCGATGTTTTTTGAAAACCGATTTAACCGATGTTGCTTTGGACTAAAAATCGAAAAACCGGAAAAAACTGTTTTCTCCGCAAAAGCGAAGCATCAAAGCCAAGCGGATCACACGCTTCATTCATTTAGCCAGTTCAGCGCTCTGATTGGTTTAACGAAAGGCGGACCTGTGCGAACACAGGGCAAAAGGATTTCCTTTGCTGTCACAATTGGCAAGAATATACCTTGCAATTCAGGCCACCAGCTCGCCATCAGAAAGGCTTTTTAGCAAAGCAGGACAAGTTACTACCCCAGCGCGAGCGCAATTAAAACCCGAAAAAGTGGACAAACTCGTGTTTTTAGCAGAGAATTTGTAAATACTAAAATCCTAACATAAATACAGCTGTTTTTAAAACTAAACTTTTGAATGTGTAGCGTGAAGTTTATTCAAATTCTAGCTAACAGTGTTAGCTAGCCCAGACGACAGTACCCGTTCAACAGACTCTTCCCAACTGAAGTAGCGAAGGGGCTTTCCCAGAAAGCGAGCTGTACTCGGTCTGCACTCCGTGTTCGCTCACCGCAATGTGTAATAGGTTAATTAATTAACGTTTTATTGTATTGGTTCTACTTAGGTTTACGGTAATCTGATTTTGTAAATAATTAATTATTTTTTAGCGTACTACCACGCAATTCAGCCAATTCGGCTGCGATGTGACTTTTTATTAAACTATCAATCCATCCAAAAAAAAAATGTGCAATACAAAGTGTAATCGTTTTGTACGTTTCATTTCGTACATTTACGTTGAATTTCCATGAAAAACAACACCTCGAAAATTCAAGGATTTTGATCGGTGAAACCTTTCTTAATTGAAGTTTAACGGACAAAACTTTTCTTCTCTGGCTAACACCCTGATGTCTCCATTCAAGATTAAAGTGGTGTTGTGCCTGTATTTCAATGCTTACCCAGATGGATAGATTTTGTAGTCTAGGCCTTCAAACACTATCGATCCCAGTGGTAAAATCTGGTCCCCATTATATAAATTTTACATTCACTTTCAAATGTTCTTTGACATAGGTGTCTAACATATACATAAAACAATGTGTTCTAGCTTGAACTGCTTGACCTCCGGTGCAAGTTAATAAAAGTATAATGTAGATGATATACCATATACTTACTATGCAATACAAGTATGTGTACTACCATGCAGAAAGATGGTTACATAAAAATGAAGTCAAATGAAGTAAAGGAAGTGTGAATGATTTCAATAAATCGATAAATGACACAAAATACAAAAAATTCATAAATTTTCATCACCAATAATCATGAAAACGACGACACATTCGCAGGATTGCTATAAAACGTCGAAACACTTTTCGATACCGTGCAGTATCGACTACTTCCGGTTTGGGCCAGGAATTGGGTGGTAATTAATACCATTGATCGATAGCTGTGTTGATACCAGCTCAATGCGGTCAATGGTCGATACCAGTTTACCAAGTAATCGGTAATCGCCCATCTCTACCGAAAAGACAAAAACCTCCTCACTGATTTATGGGATATCATCAGATTGGGGTGATTTCGAGTTCAAAATGTTGTATTGAACTCATGTGATGATGCTATTTGGCGATTGACACAAGGTATGTGTGCATTCTGTCACATCCAGTCTACAATCGAATTAACCACGCGTTCATTTTCCGGGTTTGGCATTGTTCGACGTTCATCAAGCCTATTTGGCCGTTTGTAATTACGTAAAATATTCCCTAGGAGGTCTACGTTCTGAAAAGTCTTTTCAATACATTTTACTACAATCGATAACGCCTGTAAATGCAGTAAATTACTGAGCGTAAAATCGATATAGCGTAACGGTGATATATGACTTTGAATCTGTATGTTTGTAATACAGGTTCATGAGACGTTTGCTTGATACACGTGAAACATGAATAAATAGAAAGTTAGCTGGACATTGCACAATTACTTTGGGATCGTTTTGAGCGCTAAGTTTCGCGTAAACACTCTACGTAACAAGTCGGCCTCCGTGTAAATTATGCAACAATCGAGGCGTTTCATTGATACTTCTTATGCAAAATTTCCCACAGAATTCTATGATGGTAACAGAAATGTACTTTACTTTCCCTCAATATTGTGTGTTTACATTTGTATTCCGTGTTCTGTTGGGTGTTCTGATATACTTAGCCTAGTCAGCCATATAAAATGACTGTGTCATTCGACTGGTGTCACTTTCCTTTCCAAACATTTAATAGTGACAAAATATGCAAAGACGACAACTGCCGAGAGCCAGGGTGGAACACCTGCTTCGCCAATATTACATGTTACAATTCGTCAGCAAAGCAAGTACACCCAGCTAACTAGAGAAAGGCAAGCGACGTTTTTGACAACAGGAACAAAATGAGAGACGACAAATGACTGGGTCACTGGGTCAAGTAGGTTAATGATGGAAACGTCAATTTACTTCCGGTCCACGCTGATGTTGTCAAAAACGCCTTTCGCTTAAAGGCGGATTTCCATTCAGTGCAAAATGTCGCGCGATCGACATTTTGCGATCGCTGACGTTTGAACTATCAGCTGCCAAGCGGAACGCATCTCATAAGATAAGGTTAAAGGACACATTTCAAAAGAAAGCGATCGCGAAATATCGATCGCGCGACATTTTGCACTGAATGGAAATCCACCTTTAGGCCCGTTTACACGGGCGACTGTCAATGGGATTTGTCTCGTGTTGAACGATGTGAAAGAGTGAATAACCGGCGAGTATTGGTCGAAGCAGTTTTGCTAATGCGCTCGCCAGTCAACCTACTTGATCCCATACGCTAAGAGGAGAAAAATCGCAGCAAAAGCCGCCCGTGAAAACGGGTCTTCAAACTCTCTAACAGAAAGCAACACTACATTAGTGACACATACGTTTCAATATATATTTGCATATACTTTGAAATGTATATAAGACGAACCTAAAAAAAACAGTGCATCTTCCTTCATAACAGATAGAGTTAAAAAAACATTGCATTATTGTGTATGTATTTCATTTTGCGAATTTCGCGGTTATGTTGTATACTTATCAGTTCACCAGCCATGAGACTTAAATAGGAGTACTACTATACTTTTGAAAATTTTAGAATTCTTTTAAAAAGGCGCGTACCTTTCTCGATGCTATCACATACAATGGACAATATACCGTATCTTTCTTTTTCTGTAGAATACACAACGTGGTGAATTCCATTCCTAGGCAGTCCTATCAAGATCAAAATGAATTATAAAAAAGGAATCTTTAATGCTTTGTTACTGCTTACAATACTAAGTACTTATCATATAGAACCTTTAGCTGGTAAAAAAGGTAAGGTAAAGTACGGTGTACAAATTAGACTTGAGTATATTATTATTTTTATTTGTGTGGCTAACTAATGCGTACATTTGTGCCACATGACCGTTCATTAAAAACCAACAATGCACGCGTGTGCATTAAACCCGCGCATGTTTTTTTTAAAAACAAATGTGGCGGAAAAGTTTTCCGATTTAAGTTCCGAGGATATTGAAAAAATTAGTCGTTCCGGCCTCGTGAAGTTCCTCTTACGTTGAACTGGTGCTTGTAAATTCCTATAAGGCACTCCAAGAGCGCTGTAACCCTTAAATATTACGCTCCTGCATAAATATCATGCAGCAGCATAATATTCGTCAAATAATTATATGCTGACCATTTATAGAAATTCTACAGAAGGGAACATGTTTTGACTTATTTGAAAGTACTTGGAAAGAACCTGGATTTACTGCTCCTCTGGTAATATACAGTTGAAAGTCATTTTCTACATTATTCCTTTTTTCAACTCAACTAAACGCATTCATGTTTCCTTTCAGTGGTCACGCAGCAAACAAGGAACATGTTCAATTTGCAACTCATTGAGCACAAAAAAGTCTTGGCTAGTAACTGAAGTCATCGAAACTAACGGATCCAAGTTGATCAATGTGGATGTCAATCTTATAAGAGCATCGTGTCGTAACTGTGCAAGTCAAACTTTGGGAATATCTATTTTGCATGAAAAGCACAGAGAATTGCAATCAATAGATGGTGGAGCCACTTCCTTTTTGAAAACTCTGAAGTTATTCACCAGTCTCAACCTCTCTGAAACAGCAGTGGAGAAAGCAACAATATACCATTTTCAATTTGAGCCAAAGTCATCGATATTCTCTCTAGTGTTTCTTTCTGCAGGAATTTGCATACGAATCCTAGCCCTGGAAGTCTCTTATTTTGTTTGCGAGAAAAAGATAAGCAAAGGTGTTAATCTACCAAGGACACTGGCTCCAGCAAGTGGATTTACTAGAGTGAATGTAACCTGCGCTGCTAATACTCTGAATCCTGAAAATGAAAAGCCATATGGCTTGTGTTCAAGCCAAGGAACATGGGATATTGTTTCACCATGCATATGCAAGGAAGGATACACTTTAGCAACTGTAGATGAAAGCTGCAAAAGTGGGTACCAAAAAATTGTAACACAGCAAGCCACTAGACTTAAGACTTTTTTTTAAGACTGAAGTAACGTCTTTTGCAGCGCTCCAAGGCAAATCTGCCTCATTGAGTTAGTCTAAGGTTACAAGATATTGCCTCATCACTCACATTTTTTTTTACAGAATGTTCAAAAAACACGTATAAAGATGTATTTGGAAATACGAAATGCACTCCTTGTCCACTCAACTCACTTAGTGGTTCAGGGGAAACGAGATGCTCTTGTAAACCGAACTTCTATCGCTTCATCGGAGACAACTACACTCATCCTTGTTATGGTAACACTTGTACATCATTTTAATGCTTTACTGGTTTTCCATGATAAAACTGACCGAAAAAATTACAGAAATCATATTTCTATCACAGTGAGCATCGACTAATGCAGCTACCAAAAGTTTGCATATTAAAAATATCTCTCAAAACACCCTGCATTTAGATTTAGTGCGTAAGATGAGTTTCTTATATAATTTAGGTATTCCTTCATCTATTAAAGAGTCTGATATCAAATTTACTGCCAGAACTGAGAGTACAATCACATTGCTATGGCAACCAGCTGAGACACATGGATCAGAGAATGTGCAGTATGATATCGAGTGTAGAAAATGTCCATTGGAAAGCGACGTAAACCCATGTGAACTGTCTTGTGGGCGTGGAATTCGATATAAACCTCTGCAGTTTGGTATTGAAATTACAAATGTAACGGTGCTAAATCTTGAGCGGGACACCGAATACCAGTTTACTATTTACTCAAAGAATAATAACAGCGCTCGCATTGATAGACGAAACTGGGGGAAAACGGTGAAAATAATTAGAACTAAAGGTAGTATACATAGTGCGTGTACAATATATATTTTGTTCTCTAAACTACCAGCAAGTGTCGAATATTGGTGGAGTAAAGAAACAGTATAGCTTACTGCGAGAACTACGGAGTATTTTCATGGAAAATTTAACAGTTAGTCGCCGAAGGCGAGGTGACAAGTTTCTATTCACTGAGCCGACGGCGTAGTGACAATAGGCTTGTAATCACAAAGCCTGAAGGGACTAAATGTTTTAGTATAAAATTGCAGGTGTTTACAATAATGGAAAATGAACCATAGGCAGCCCAAAAATACGTGTTGTGTGAGCAAAACTATTGCAAAAGATTGATTACGAACAAAACTCGCCTCAATTCCCTTCAAACGCACGCGCGCCATCATTGTTTACTAATAGATGTCTGTCTATATAAATAGACAAGGTAGGCAACATTCCGAACCCTTTCGGAGCAATCATGTTAGCAAATGCAAAAATTTGTTCACATACAGTGGTAAAAACTGAAAAAAAATAGCCAAATATGAAAAAATGATAATTTTCCTAACTTCTCACAAAAAAATTGAGTTTTAACTCTGCAAGGAAAAGGGAAAATAAACGAAGTTTTTTACGTATTTGCTAAAATTTTTTTGTCCCACTCCAGGATGCTACAGGTTGTGGCTTACGTCATTCCTGTGATGGGATTGGCCAAAAAAACAAATCCCAATTGACCAATCCCATCACAGGTATTGTTTTTAAAAAATGACGTAAGCCACAACCTGTGGCATCCCGGAGTGAGACAAAAAAATTCACAGCAAATACGTAAAAAACTTCGTTTATTTTCCCTTTTCCTTGCAGAGTTAAAATTCAATTTTTTTGTGAGAAGTTACGAAAATTATCATTGTTTCATATTTGGTTATTTTTTTTCAGTTTTTACTACTGTATGTGGACAAGTTTTTGCATTTGCTAACATGGTTGCTCCGAAAGGGTTCGGAATGTTGCCTACCTTATCTAATTATCTAGACAGACATTTATTAGTAAACAATGATGGCGCGCGTGCGTTTGAAGGGAATTGGGGCGAGTTTTGTTGATAATCAATCTTTTGCAATAGTTTTGCTCACACAACACGTATTTTTGGGCTGCCTATGAATGAACTTTATAAAAAATCACTACAAATTCTCTATAAATAATGTCTTCACCTAATTTGTACATGTCTGCCTGCTCAGTGTCGTGTTTCCGACGGCAGTTCTTTGCAAAGGAAAGCACGTACAGTTTAATACTTCACCTTGAAGTATCTGTAAAAAAGCAAATATCTGAAAATTGTAGCATAGCAAGCCGTTAAGCTGCAAGAATTCTTTTCATGCTAAACTAACGTCTTCTGCCAACACATGGCAAATTTTGCCCCATTGAGTTAGGCCAAGGTTACAAAATGTTGCTTCATCATTCACATATTTCTTCACAGAATGTCCAAAAAACACGTATGAAGATATATTTGGATATAAGAAATGCACTCCTTGTCCACTCAACTCACTTAGTGGTTCAGGGCAAAAGACATGCTCATGTAAACCAAGCTTCTATCGCTTCATAGGGGACAACTACACTCATCCTTGTTATGGTAACGTTTGTACAACATTTGACTGCTTCTCTGGTTTTCCATGGGAAAATTGAGCCAAAATATGCCATAAAACATATTTTCAGCAAATTGACCATGGACCAATGTAGCTACCAGGGGCCAGTTGTACGAAGGCCGTTTAGATTAAAAGGTGGAAAAATCAGAATTCAAAAACACTCCCACACATTTTCTAAAACTTTCAAATCAAGGCCTATGTAAAAAAAACAAACTATGGGTAGATACACACTTACAGTTTTCAGTTAAAATACTTTCAAATTCGTTCTTAAAGGCATAACTAACTATTTATAGTTTGAACTTATCCATGCACCGATTAAGCTAAACGCGTTTCGAAAAACTGGTTCGGAAGCTTGGAGACTAAAAACACCTTGCATCTAAATTTCGTGTGTACGATAAGTTTCTTATACAATTTAGGTGTTCCTTCATCAATTAAAGAGTCGGATATCAAATTTACTGGCAAAACTGAGAGTACAATCACATTGCTATGGCCAGCGGCTGAGACACATGGATTACAGAATGTAAAGTATGATATCGAGTGCAGAAAATGTCAGTCGGATAGTAACATTAGGCCATGCGAGCTGTCGTGTGGACGTGGAATTCGATATGAACCGTCGCAGTTTGATATTGAAATTGCAAATGTAACAGTGCTGAATCTTGCGCAGGACACTGACTACCAGTTCACTATTTACTCAAAGAATACCAACAGCGCTCACATTGATAAAAGATACTGGGGCAAAACGGTGAAAATAATTAGAACTAAAGGTAGTATATACATAGTATGTGTACAATATGTAGTTTGTTCTCTAAAATATCAGCGACTAACTAACATCGGTGCAGTAAAGAAACAGTATAAACTACTACTGCATGAACTACTGAGTATTTTTATAAAAACAAAGTAGTAGTCTCACCGAAAATCGTTAGTATCACGAATATATTTCCAGTATTTTCCAGGTTTCATCAATTTCAACGTTCAATGAAAAACGTTCACAATGTGCGAGGCTATATCACTGTTTTGTATTGATGAACACTGCAGTTCTGTTTTTCTCCAGTGCAGTAGTCACTCAAAAGTACAAACACATCGTTCTCTAGTCTAATGAGTGTTGTCTAAAAGCGTAAATATTTAACGAATAACGTGAAATGTACGAATACATTTGCATATGTGCGTCGCAATTATTGCGGTGTTTACGGACGATTGTATGATTATTGCAAAAATGTGCAAGTTGTATTTGTTAAATCACAGTAAATTACCCTTTCTGTTGTGCTGCAAAATTAACGGACAAAAAAGTAATACAGAACTCTAAATTCGTAAGTGAATGTGCACCATCAAAATCCATTGTTAACGCATTATCCAAAATATGCCCAAAACTTTACTCAAATACGAGCCGATTTCGTTGCTTTTTTGACTTGTTTTTGTCTTCTAAAAACTCCCTGAGTAGACCTTCACTGGAGAACATCCCGTGCAGTAAATTTTATGAAAACTGCGATATTTATTGCTTCAGAGGCTCAGAGCCAAGGTGACGGTACAAATGCAGTAGATTCCGGAGTCATCGTTGGCATAGTAGTTTCTGGTGTGGGTGTACTTTTTCTCGTGGCCATCATTGTATTAATACGAAATCAAAGACGAAACAAGAGGTTCGAGCAGACTGTCAAAGAAAATGAGGTACTACAGAGAAAACTAAAATTCCCTCAAAGAACCCATTTTTACGCAGCTCATGCACTATTTTCCATCAATTGATATACTCTTTTTTACCAATATATGCAATCTAATTGCATAAAAGTGCAACAAAGGGTGCAATTACGCAAGAATACGCTTCCTTTAAAATGGAGCATTTAGCAAAAATTAGCTTGCTTGTCTTGCGCGTACACCCGAATTTTCATCAAAATTTCTTCAAATTTTAGGGAAATATTTTGCTTAAAGACGAGCAAACAGAAAATAATTAGCTAAATAGTCAAACAAACAGACGTGACAGACTGACAAACAAGCGAAAAACAAAGGAACGAACCTGCAAGCATACAAAGAACTCGACAGACAAACAAACGGGTGGAAGGAAAAGCTAGAGAGAGCGGCAAAAGAAATTGCGCAGGTTGACTTAGCTTTTCTAACGTTCCGATACTATTATTGCAGGTTGTAATGAGAAACGTAAACAGAACGCTCAACGAAAATATTCGTTTACCTCAACCTGATTATAATAATGATGATGGGCCTAGTGACTTAGAAGGTAAATTTAGACCAAGCATATCTGCGCAGTCTTTAATGTATACATGAAGTATACAGCTAAAAATCATGAGCCTGCAGTAAAATAGGATGCAACAATGTTGTGCCGCCACTGAGCTGTATATATTATCTGGAGGGAGCGCTCGGCTCGATCCATTGAACTAAAAACACCTGGAACGCTACCTCCGGCCGGAAATTTGAAGCCAAATTCATGAAGTCATGCCCAGTCT